>PRKT01001632.1:8965-29053 GCA_003671525.1 Saccostrea glomerata | reverse complement strand
AATAAATTATTACACAAATTAAATTCATTGCTTTAAAATCTTGAATTATTTTTTCAACTTGACTATTCAACCTGTAATAAAAATGGGCATTGTGCAAGCACAGAAGTCACTTATGAAGTTTACAGGTGCGGAGATACTTATCGATGTTTAGTCCATTTCATTGAGTATAATTCTAATTAGATCCTTATAATTCGGAAGATTTTCTTTAAAAGTTTTAAACTGAAATAGCCATGGTAAAAATCTGTGATGAAAAAAAAATGTGTTTGGGAAAATTTGTGTTGAAAACAGATTTATTTGTGTGTTAAAAGCACAAATTAAGCTTGTGCATTTAAATCAATATTGGTTGAATTTAAGTAACCGCAGATCGCCAGTCCTAACGCTATGAATCGTCAATATGAAAAGTAATCTTACACATTGAATTAACGAACTATAAAAATTGAAGATTGATTAATGTACATATAAAATAAATACCCCGGCGTTTTGTTCTAAAGTCTAACCTAAGATATTTTAAAATATTTTTGAAAGATTCGATTTACTTACAGAAAATAATGTTTTCCGTAAGTTTGTAAAAGAAACACGCACGCTAACTCTCGATTCCCGCCTACATTTTGGATTCATTCTATTCAATATGAATAGCTATTTGGTCATAAAATCTTTGTTTGATACATAGAACAGTTCAACGGTAATTGATAAATCGTCTTAATACCAGCGCTAAACAGTAATTTATCCATAATTCCAGCTCTTGAAAAAAGGGTGGTAGACGATATTTTCCATTGAAATCTAAGTTTCAAGCATTGCCGTATTTTGAAATAGTCTTGGATATGATTAAATGTTCCTTATATCTTTTCGTATGTTTTAGTCAATTAAATAAAACATAAATATTTCAATAAAATATAATGTTTCAGTTGTATATCGCTTTTAAATTGGTGGAAATTTGGCATTTTTATCGTTTTTTCTAAATAAACATATGTTCCCCCCCCCCCCCGTGTCACACAAAAACCTTTAGTATGAATTTGTGAAATACCATTCCATATTACATGTAAAAAGGAATTTTTGTGACACGGGGGGGAAAGATGTTTTAAAAATATTTTCCGTTTTCCATTGATTTCTATAGTGAAATACACAAGTTTTACCCAAATTTTAGAGTTATCTCTCTTTGTTTTTCAAAATAAGTTATGTTTTATGAAAATTCATATTATTATCTATAAAAAATATCAAAAACTCATCGATTATGTTAACTTTCGAAAATTGACTTTGAGGTAGGCGGAAGAACAATACTATCGTTCGCAGTTCTTAGATTTAACATTCGACCACGCTGTGTAAATTAATGTCAACAAGCGATGGAAGGAATGATTGGTCGCGTAATTGTAAACAAACACAAAGCGTAGATAGCTGTTTTAACATGTTTAGATAAACATGTATCACGATCAAATTTAAAACAAAGATAAGCCAACATATTAATCTCAAATATCCGACAATAATAATTGTCCATTAATTGTAAAATAGTTTTAATACACCAATTATTTTGTCTATGACTACGGGGTCAATGGCTCGCCGCGGTGTGTCGCTTTGGATTTTCTTGGACACGTGTAATCGTAAGATTACGCAATGGTACACACGCTTAAAATCTGGGTTCCAGGTGAATGTGAGAATCGCGCAGTAAATAATTTTTGTATTATTTGACTCTTTTTTAAAAGTTCTTTTTATGAGATCCGGGCGTTTATCGTTTTCGTTCATATTGTTTGTGTTCATATTTAAACGAAGAAAAGATACTAGCTCGTGCTTTTTCTACCACTCTTTCTCTTGGAAAGATCTTGATTAATAAAATGAAAATGATGCCATTGAATTCGCTAAACGGGAACCAAAGAACACGTTTAAAACCTAATTTTAAAAAAAAGATATGATACAGCGTTGTAAAATATTTATTACTTATGGCAAGTTCACTGCATAGAGACTGAAGAGTTTTCCTTCAATAGCAATATGAAAACTGTCTAGCTTTCTTTCCTATAATACGCAAGACTCGAACAAAATAATATTTTCATAGGACAGAGATAGTATTAAGGAACAATTTAATATATATTTTAAAAATGAATTTAACCATTCTGTGTTTTTATTTGTGTATAACTCTGGGTCGCTGGATTACCCGCCGATTGATTCCCGGTGACCCGACTTTGCCCCGCGTTATCGAGGGAGGCGCGTTATATAATTGTAAACAAACAAGGTGAATGTAAAGGCGTGCGCTTAGTAAATAAGCATGACAATTTGGGAAAAAAAGCACAAAACACTTCAAGAACTTTATTCTAAAGAATATTAGCATCCAATGTAGCCATGATTTTTATTTTAAGTAAGTTTGTTTTATATACACGCATGAGAAGCTTTCGTTTACGAGCTGAGCGAAAAGAATAACCTGTACATATATAGGTCATGCATCTAGCTCATTTCAAACAAGACTAGAACAAAATAACAATTTCATAAGATCAGTAAGATGTTAAAGCACAACTTTTTTATCAAAAGTCATTCGAAATATTAATCGTTTTTGAGATATATAGCAAAAACTTTCAAGGGCACTAGATCCCTAATTTTAGGGGCCAGCCCCTTTTTAATGATATCAAATGAAAGCTCTTGCAATAATGCACAACTTTTATTCAAAATTTCTAAACAAAATATTTTTAGTTTTCAAGAAAAAAAGGAAAATATGTGTAAATTTTCACGCTTTTAGGCGTTCTAATTTTTGACCCCTATAAAGCGCCATTTTGAATACAGAAATCAAAAACCGATGTGCACAACTTCAATCCTTCTGTTATCTAAAACCAGTAAAATTTCTGCTCCAGCTTTTGTGGTCTTTGAGCCTTTATCCGGAAACGAAAGCCTATAAATGTTCGTTTAAAGGGGAATAACTCAAAACCGGAAGTGACTTTTTGAAATTTTAGTCAGCATTCTGGTAGAGTTTATAAACGTCTATAACCTCTGAGCGAAATCCGTTGAAAAATGAGTGAAATATGAAGCCTCAAAGTTGCGGTCTAGGAAGTAGAAGAAAAAAAAAGAATAATAATCTTTACCATCAGAATCAGTAGAAGGTCTTCCGTTGGAAACGGAAGACCTTAATTAATTCCGTGCTTTTAGTGAAAACCATCATTGCAGAAACAAAATATGTTTATCAATGAAGGGCAAGTTGAAATTGGATAGCCTCTGCAAAGTTGTTTTCCCTGTTTATTTTGTCCAAATGTTGTGGAAGTACACTGCAAATGGCGGATTCTATAGGGGTCTTCTCTTCATACATGTCATGTTTTCAATAACAGCCTTTCAGAGACCATTCACGTCCAACTTGTCTTTCAACGATAAACATACATGTATATCTTATCTACAATGTTGGTTTTTTACAAAAAGGACAGAATTAAGGAAGTGCGTTTTTTTTAAAAATATGGACATTTTCTGATACAATTTTTCTCAAAAAATATCTTTTTAAAAATATGCATATCAAGTGATACTTTCTATCTATCAATCAGTGATATATCTTCAAAATGTTAACGTTTTGCCCTCATACCACACATAGTTTTGGAGCAATTGTAAATAATAATTTTTTAGACATGTTGACCTTTGACGAAACCTTAAGCAAAACTTAATGGGCCCCTTTCATGTGTCATTTTACTACCAGAATATACTACCAGAATATACTACCAGATTCTTCTCTATTGGTAATAGTTAGATACTAATGAATATTTTTAATTATAATGCATGTTAAGAACCACTTAAATCAGCATGGATTTGAAGCAATTGAATATTTTTAAATGCCTATGGATACCCTATAAATCCGGAAAAGTCGTACCGAACCTTATTGTCATCTCTCACGAGAGATGACACATTAAATTTGATTTCCGGATGTGAGGTCCCAGTGTAAGCAGCCATTAAAAATCGGTAAGCCTCGGATGATTACGCTCATGCGGGGCAAGTACCGTCCGAGGAGCACCGAGTGGTCACTTTGATGATGATGCGATATTCTAAATATAGAGCGGTAAACAATAAGCGACCCAATCATTGAAAAAGAAAAAGGGCTGCACAGCAATCACAGCTAGAGGACCAGACACACAATATCGCCATGGTGTTCAAAATATATGTACTTATTTAATCATCTACATGTTTACATGTAGGCTACTGCGTAAATGATCTATGGTCTGCACCAGATGGAATATTCAAACTAGGTCAGCGCGTTGTATCACAAATGATCTGCTGAGGCGTGGATCCAAGAATTAACAGAAAAACAACATCAAAGTTAATACATTTACATTTAATACTATAAACTGCTATGAATTGATGTCGAAAACTTTTTTAAGGTTGTCATTCTGTAATTTATTGCCATTTTTCCATAATAAAAATACATGTATGGGGATAAGAAGAGACAAGAATATATTTGAAAAACTACTAGCATTGGAAGAAAACTCTGTCTCACAAAGATTATGATCGAGTATTTTCTTGAATGTTTACAGTTTTCTTTTTAATCATATACCCCGGTATAATAAAAGAACTTGCGATCTTTTTTTAAAACAATTTTCAATTGTATTAAAAACAAACTTCATTCTTTCCTTTATTTTTAACGTATTTTTATTTGACATCCAAATTTTCTTTTAAAAATGTAATTATTCCAAAGTTAGATACATGCCTATATGAAGATTATAATCCTTTCAAATACTAAAGTATGACGGTAAAAGATCTCAACCCCCATTTTCTGTTAGTTTGAATTCCATTTCTAATGCATCAAATTCTTTTGATTAATATATTTAGACACAAAATGCCTTATACCGGTAATAATTTTGATTTCATGGACCGGGCGAAATGACTGATGTCTGCAGAACACCATAATATACAGATAAAAGTAACACTCTCAAATATTTTTTTATGCAAAAATAATTAAATTTAAATATTTGAAAAAAAAAAACCTTAAACGAGCAAAATTCAAATCACGACAAGGTCAAAAATTTTTATATGTATCTCACAAAACTTTTCTGGCTGATTTTCTAACGGTAAAAAGATCTCAACCCCCCTTTTCTGTTAGTTTGAATTCCATTTCTAATGCATCAAATTCTTTTGATATAATATATTTAGACACAAAATGACTTATACCGGTAATAATTTTGATTTAATGGACCGGGCGAAATGACTGAAGTCTGCAGAACATCATAATATACAGATAAAAGTAACACTCTCAAATATTTTTTATGCAAAAATAATTAAATTTAAATATTTAAAAAAAAAACCTTAAACGAGCAAAATTCAAATCACGACAAGGTCAAAATTCTTTATATGTATCTCACATAACTTTTCTGGCTGATTTTCTAACCGAATACGTTTCAATCAAACGTGTCCCAAAATTAGTAGTTTTAGGATTTTCCATATAAAAGAGTTTTCTAAACACGATTTATATATAGTTCAGTGTGAAATGCTTAAGCATGAATCGTGATATTATTTAGAAAATTTCAGAAAAATATGTTTTCTTCAAATCTGAGTCCCAGCCCGGCCCTTTAACCTTTCACTGTTGTAAATGCAAGTTCACTGCAAGTCATCTCCCTTATCCATACTTTTTCTTTTAGTATATATAGTCATGTCTTCTCCAACTAAATGGTTTTTCAGAAAAAATCAAAAACTTTAAACCTTTCCTTCTCATCTACAACATACGATTTTGGAGTTTGAAAGCTACCCCTTTTCCTGTTCAATATCTTATTACCATTCCCCTTAAAATAATAATCAACATATTCTGTCTTTAAAAGAAAAATGTTACATTCCACTGTTTATTCTTTGACACAGATGGAGCCAAAGAGATGACATTTAAGGCTTTCTGGAAAGCCAAACTTGTTTTAGTTTCGTATGTTAAGTAAGGCCAATGGATATTTAAATTGATACTTGGGCAATCTGATGGTGAGTCATAGTCGGGGCGTTTGCGGCATGATATTTCTTGCACCAAACAAATTTTTAAAAATATTGAATGAAGTTGTGTAGTTGCCTGTAGCTAAAATGATCAAACTAAGAAATTGGTACTCTTGCATTTGAAAAATTAAAATAATAGTTTCATTGGATTTGAAATTTAAAAAAAAGAGTGTTATAGGTGGCTTTTAATACCTGTTTCTTGCATGAAGGTTAAAAATGTTTGACACTTTATGAACAACACTAAGCTCTCTTACCCCCCCCCCCCACGTGTTCTTAAACACAGATACACCCCCGTGTTTTTAACACAAATACATACAAACATATTTAAGCGGCAAGACTTTGACTAACTGAACAAAACCTGCCTATGTTTTACAGTGAGCTCTTTTAAGGAATGTTTACCGGGCAGAAATCACGTGACTATCAGTATTTTAACTAATTTATTCCACACGTGAGTTCAACCCGGGTCATACAAATAATAGCTCTCACTTGCTATAGGAAAAACATTGGACTTTTTATACATTTTAATATTTTAAGTACGGGTCTAATCATACTTTCACACAAGTTTCATGAATATACTATACGTCTTTCGTCATTCGCACAAGTTTGACCAACGTTAGGCTTATAGTTACAATGTAACAAAAGCTTTGAAATGAATGACTGTTCTCGATTTACTATAGAAAATCACAAATGTCGGCTGACCCCTACCACATTGTATAGTTTTGTTCTTTGTATATTCGTGGATTTCAAAGGTAAAATTTGTTGAATCGTACGGTTTAGATATCAATTAAAGATTTCAGATGAAAAATTTTGCTTTATTTGATTGTTTATTTATTCCCGTTTTACCAGGGCCCGTAGGTGCAATCGTTCGTTTTGTTAAAAACTTGAAAAAAGCTATACCCCCTACCGTTTTGGACTGATTTCAATATAACTTGGCAAACAAGTAGGCTAAACTAATAAACATATTTCCGTATATCCGTTTTTTATTTCGATGAGCAGTTCAAAATGGTACTCCTCCTACAGTTTTGCTCAGATTTCAATTTAACTTTGCACACAAGTATATTATACATAATTCTTTGTATCTTTTTTGGTTTCGACGAACGATGTTCCATGGTTACTTAAAATAGACATTTCTTTGAAATACTTAAAAAATGTCATTCAAAAAAGTTTTAGAGTGGTATTGCGTGCAAATATCCTTGAAGTAGATACCCTTATGTCGTTCTTGTTTTTTTATGAATGATGTTACCATGGTAACTGAATTTAAAAATGCTGCAAAAGGGTAAATTAATCAGGAATCATTATCTTATTTTAACTATTTTTTATTTTTAGGTCCCAATTGTTACTTTTCTTTTTGGTATAAGTACAATCCAGTAGAGCTCAAGTCTCGACAGAGAATTTTGGTTTATATTCTTACTTTGGCAAATGAGTACTCTGTTATTTGGTCAATACAGCGAGGCCACAATGGGTGTAAGCTGAGACGCTGATTCCACCTCTGATACTCATGTTAAGGAATAATTATACAATTGAAATTTTTTTTTTATTTCACATTATTTTACACTGATGATATATATACAAATGCATTCAAAGGGTACTATTTTTAACACTGACAATAATACGCATATATTTTTACTCTTATACATTGTAGCAGAAAAATTTGAAAAAAAACAATTATGTAATGATTGACAAACGTTCAAAAGCAAAATTGTTGTAGAACTCCGACTTTAAATCTTTTTTTTCTGATTTTGAGACCTAACAATTAAAAAAAATTGACAATTCTGCCTGTTTTGCTAGAGTACATTTAAACAAATGAAATCGACTTCATAGATAGATTAATATATTCGTAAAAGATATTTGAAAAATATATAATCAAACAAATTCAATCAAACAAATGAACAATATCTAATTACAAGTTGCAATAATATTGGATTAAAAAGAGTACAGGTTAACAAAAAAAATATACATGATTTAAATTTACAAGAATGTGAAAAGGAAAACAAATGCAACTAAACAATGATGAATTATGTTGACAGAATGTAGACAGAATGCAGACACAGAAAGGTAAATTTCATCAATCCAAATGAAAAAAAATGACTTGGCAGAATATGCCAGGCTTTAAGGTAATTCCACCCTCCTATGATGTCATAGGTTTTTGCAAAAACTGTAATTAGTTTAAATTCGTACCTTATAGAGAAATATCTCTTGGAAGAATGCTTTACAATAGGTGTAATGATAAATATTGTTTAGTTAAAGATTTCAAAAAATGCATATTTGCTTTATTTAATCAATTATTCAATCTTTAAAAGTATCTTTTAAGTAGGAAGTATTTAGGAACACTCAGCATCAGAATTATGCATATTAACCAGTTTTTACATATTTTTCTCAATACTTTTTACAAAAAATGTACAATTTTTTTATGTTGACATACACTTCTGTTTATTTATGTTTTGCATCTTAAATAATATGGTGACCTATACATTTTTTGCAATAAATGGGAAGTTTAAGTATATTGAATGAAAATATATGCAGTTTTTGTACTTTGAACCTATAAAATTGTGGGGGTGGAAATTCCTTAAGTATGCTCAACAAAAAAAGAAACGCATATTCAGATAAAACATGACAATCTAAGTTTTCAGTTAAAACCTTAATCTTTAAAAGTTTTAAAAGTGATTTGAGAATGTGTTATGATAATAATCGAACGTGTTGTTCGTTCCAAATTCACAAATTAAGTTGAATTCATTAAAGTCTCTCCCAAATTCTAGAAGCAGGCGTCTTAACCAATCCAAATGTATTTTGTGACCTCTCAGCGCTAGTAGATGAACTTCGTACACGAATACCAGTTCCTGTCAGTTTCTTAAGGACACTTTTTGAACTTTATGCTGATTTCAGCAGTTTGGAAAACACTACTTAGTCGATTGCACAGCAGCTGAAGGAGAATCTGATGGTCCTTTTCGGGGTATGATAACACATGGACAGCCAGTTCATCCGTGTCCCCAGCTGGTGGAGACGTGCGTTTAACTGCTGCTAAACATATGTTCACCAAATGCAGTTGCAACTTTGCTCCGTTTAGTATCATTGTTAGAGCTTGTAGCCTTCATCTTTGTTCAGGCATGGCATTGCAGCACAAACATTACAATCAAACCAAAAATATGGATTTAATAGAAGTGTTATTGTTTGTCTAAATCGAAAACTTTAAAATAGACATTAAAATAGACCCCTGGTTTACAAAAGCTTACAAAACACTGTTTTCATGAACATAATTAATCAGGGGAAATAATTCAACAATTGGGAATTTAAAAAAAAAACATGATGTACTTTAAATAGGTCACAGGTATCCAATGATAAAAAAATAGTTGTTCCATTTATTTTTACGAAATTTCTATGATGAATTTCTTATTTTGTTGAGTATACATTTATTGATTGAGTTTGAGGGCAACATGCGTTTTGTCGGACCAAGAACCCAACCGTTTGCCTCAGGCAGACGGTTTGGTTTGAGGGTCGACAAAACGCATGTTGCCCGATAACATAGTCAATTGATGTTTTGTTATACCTTTCATTTTAATTTTTCTTTTACATACATGTAAATTGTAACGTTTGTCGAGATGTAACATCAGGTCCGTCAATTTGGAACACCAACGAATAAGAATTAGCTCCGAACATTATGTGACCTAAGCGGTCCAACATTTCATCTACCGGTTCAACATAAGAAATGATAGACTTTAACCCGTACATATCTGTAAAGGACCAATTTTCAAAGGTATAACAAAATGCAATATTTGCATTTACAATGATATTGAGTTTGCCACAACTCGAATATTTTATAGATTATTTTAAAATAAATGATTTGAGATAACAGAAAAAGTTCAATGAATCATATCAGATCTTAAAAATGTAATTGGCAATAATTGACCAGGAATTACGAAACCATAGACAAATGAAGGATGCATCATGAATAATTTAAACAGGGATGGTAGATATGACAACAGGAACACTAAAACGGCATTTAGTTATAAATTCAATCATTTATTTTCCTTTGTAGTGTAACAGTTTTCCGCATATATTATTCCGTTTTATAAATCTGTACTCGTACGTGTCTTCAGCTTGAATGAATTATTTGTCTGTTATGTGTGAATACATTTTACTTCATCTTGAATTCATTAATTATTTCTGAAGTTATTAGACTTTTTTGATTTCGTAACAAATGATTTACGTCAAAGAATAGATTCCACGGTATTCACTATACTTAATAAACAGGTAAATAAAGATAATTTAAATATATTTTAATATCTACCTGAAATTGAAAAAGCTCAGTTCGTTTCTTGGATAGAATGCAACACTAACTGGTGGTGACACAAAATGTGTGAGTCGTTTGACTTCTGTTTCAGCCAAGGTTTCCATTTTGTTTAGATCCTTCAATGCATCACTGACAAGCGTTTGAACTTTTGGGATTAAATTTGCCTCTAATTTGTTCATGTTTTCGAATATAATACTCCAAATTTCATCAGCTATTTCGTCTCGCCACCCGGTAGAATTAACATCAGCAGACCAAAATAAATACTTTACTAAGGCATACAAAAATAAAAATGGATAAATCAGAGTCTGAAATATGGCTCGAATAATGTGCAGAATGTCTTCGAATAAAAAAAGTTTGCTTTCATAAAGCTTCTTAATGATTTCCAAGTCTTTTGATGTGACCATTTTCAAATTTTTTTGTACACTTTTAAGGATACCTTGTGAGATCCTTTCACTGATCGAAGATGCCAACTCTTCTAAAGCTTTCTCGATTAAATCTTTTTTTATGTGATTGATAGTTACAACAAATCGACAATCGTATCTTCGACTATTTATATTTCCAACGTCAGCCTTATTGAAATCATCATAAAGATACGCATTTCTACAAATTTCTTGTAACTTTTCATTTCTGCACATTTCCCATAATGCCTTTTTTACAATATTTCTAATGACGCTGTACCTTCGAATGTCTATGGACCCGATTACCTGACAAAATTGCATCAAACAATACAAGGCATTGCGACGATAAAAATAGTCTTTTCTATCGCTAATTTTTGCAAAAACACCAATTTTGTTGTCTTCTAACTCTTCTCTGTACTGGCTAGATACTAGAGACACAGCCTCTTCAGCATCTCCTCCACTTGGCAAAATAACAACACATTCTCTGTGTCTTGTTTTCATTTTGAAGAATTCCTCAATGACTTCTTTTGACTACAAATGTAAATTATAATTGAAAACTTTAAGAATGTACCTTTGTGCTTTTTTCTTTTATAATTCCTCTTCCTAGGTTCACATAAAAACAAGCAATTTAAAAAAAAAAGTTGTTTCCCGCTTTTAGTGGATCTTGGTTGAAATTTTGATCGAAGCCCCTATCATAATGCCATTTAGAAATTATCATCAAAGTTGAATTAAAAAAAATAACGTCACGTCAAGAAGTCAGAAGTCATAGTCTGCTCAGAAATATCTTGTCATAGGTAATGCCAGGGTTTCCCATGATCCGCAACACTGTTAAGACCTACTATGAGAAATCAACGGAAAATAGACGTGCAAAAACGGATGATTATTTTAAAAATTGAATTTATTTTAATCTATGTTTTATTATAACAAAACTTAAATAATTATGGAAAAAGCATAGTATAACCCACTTTTTACTGTATGCAGTTTAGTACCATCGATGGGCAGTCACGTGATGAATGCATGGTTCGTGTACTGAATGAAGGTCATTAACTAATTTCAATATCTCAAGGGCATGACCTAGTTGAAATTCAAATTTCAACCTATTAATTGTTTCTGCGTATATTGTAGTTTCTAAAAAGTGCTGCTGCTTTGAATATAATTTGTGTTTTAATAGTTAAATTTTCAGGTAAATAAGCCAATGTCGAAATATGTTCGACATTTACTAAATATTGTGTGTACTAATAAAAACATGCCCTCGATTTAAAGTAAGCAACAACACTTTTCAAGTTAAGAAAAATATCTTTTATCTATATTCAAAAAAATGGTTAAAATCTATTCAGTGTATGCACGTGCAAAAGAACGATTTTATGAGGCATCTCCATGTAAAATATACGTAACCTGTACATATAAACACGACATAGTTAATAAAGTACATTCTCTTTATAGTTAATGAATAATCCCACTAAACAAAGGATATACATTGGTATTTACCGACTATTTGAAATTTGTAATTAATATTCTGTTTAATAAGAAACGCATTTTTCATTTTTAAGAAATTCCCCACTCTGCCTCTCACAGCATTTCTACCAAAATGACGTCATGTTTACAAGTTCATTGCAATCAGTGCTTTTTCTTTTATCCAGCTACATTGGATTTAACTAGCATTTTTTGTAATGCATTGATAGGTTTTACTGTTATTTATTATGGTATCACAGTTAAAAGTCATAAATTATTTCATTTTTAGGTATGATAAGAAATACATATAAGTCATATTTTTGTGAGACGTCACAATAAACTTTTCCCGTACAAATTAGGCCCCACCACCTTTTTCAAGCCTTAATAATGTTGCAGAGCTTTTTTAATGTGTTGCTCCGGACACACACACAGTAGCGATTTAAATTGTATGCGTGCGACGCAGTAAAAAAAATTTCTGACACAGTAAGATATGTGATAATTAGAAAAAAACAAACATTTAAATTATCTCTAACCGGAATTTTAATTAAAGAATTCTACCGTCTTCGATTTCTAAAAGCAAGAACACCTAATTACTAGTGCCTCATCCCAAATAATCAATTATCTCCTTGACCTTCGCAGGACTTTACGCATAAAGGAACAAAGACAAATATTAACTGTTTTTACACTTTATGTAACTGTTAATTGTTAGTTTCATTAAAATTGATTGCATTATATTTGTATGTAAATACGTCTTTTCTATATAAAAAAAAACAAGGCACAGGCCTTGGTTTCTGTAATAAATTTTTGACCCATAGTATAGCAAAATTATACAAAATTTTCTTTAAATAAAAAATACGTAATACGTATAATAATATCACAAGGAGTGCAACGTATTTTAAGTCACCTGGGAACCCCTCGCTTAATATCATGGCTGTCGCACAATTAATCTTCAATCGAAAATTATAAAACGCAAACTAATCTTTTTTGTAAGGAACCATTCTTTATGGCTCTTAATGCATATGATTTCAAATGCATATTTTACAGAAGCAGCAGTGACATTACTCCATAACTTCGCTCAAATATCCGTTGTCTCGACGTCACGGGCGCGTCCATTTACACAAAAAGGAACAAAACTGTCTGAAATGCTAATCTTGATGATTGGGGTCATATTCAAAAAGTTACATGTAGTAGATATTCAGGAAAATTTAAAACAGGGAGCTACAAGTACTTGTACTCGTATCTAAACGTTATATCGTTATCTCTTGTTAATATTGTGCATGATTGTTTTTTGTTATTTTTGTTCCCTATGGGTAAATGGACCGCCCGTGACGTCACGTCAGCCGCTGGAAAATGTTATTTATTAGCATCTTGAGGGTGAAACTAAGGAGGACATCAAATTTTGCTAGGATATTCGCTGAAAGCCAAATGAAATGTTGGAATGTTTACGTAAAGTCTTCGGTAACAGGGATTCCATTACCCTACTACGGAAACACTTTTTTGGTTGTAAACAAGGATAAAACGAGTCTATCCGAAAATCAATACCATTATTTATTCATAGCAAAAGATTTTTCGTAAAGATTCAGCGCTTTTCAGACATAAGGAACTCACATTATGTAAAAATTTCTTTGAAAATCCATGCGTACATTAGAAAAGAAATAAAGAAAAAAGAACGTCAAAAGATTGTGATTTCTATGAATTACAGGATGAGACCATGCAAGTGAGCGAGGAAGGTGTAAAAATGCAACATTCGGAATCAGAACAAAATAAAACGGAAAGTAAAGATTCACTTTCCTTCAACAAAAACAAACTAGAGAGTCTTCTATTTAAGCAATAATTCATGTCGCCCAGAACTGGACAAAACTTTCATTTTTTCATCATTAAAACAATACCCCTTAGCTAAGCTTGGACAACCATCAACTTGTATCAGCCCTTTCAGTACGTTGATTTAAAAATCTTCACTTTCCCACTCTATCCAAATTAAAATCCAGGCTTTTTGATATTATTGACAGCTGCTTGGAACTCGTAAGTTTACTAACCTCGTCATTGGTCATTTGAAAAATTATTTTGTTAAAACAGATTCTGATTGCACACATAAGTACTCCTAAGTTGACATCAAGAAGATGCTGGAGTTTCTGATTGACAATATCAATGTGGTTTTTGGAAACCAGGCCCCGGGATCATGAAACAGATTTAGACTTATGTTAAAATTTCAATTTTCCTTAAAATATTTAAAACTTGTTAAAGGAAACTCATAATTTGCATACAACAGCAGACTGTTGATACAAAATCGGAAAGCATTTTCATTTTGGGCTGCTTGAACTCTAAAAAAATTCAGCATCTAAGGCATTTTTCGACTTAAGGGGATGAAGGACCTTTATCTGAAAAAATACCTGTCATTTAATTTTTTTCATATTTTGTATATATCTTATTTAGTATGTCCTACATACTATAAAGAAGGACCTTTATCTGAAAAAATACCTGTCATTTAATTTTTTTTCATATTTTGTATATATCTTATTTAGTATGTCCTACATACTATAAAGCAGACACATCAATAGGTTTCTTGACTTATTTCTGAGATATTGGGTGACAAATACCATACCCCACAGTGTCTGAGCGGAGTTTTTATTCTCTTTGTTTCTGGGTCCATTACGCGGTCGATAATTGAAATTTTTCACTATAGATAAAAAATATACTAGCGGAAATGTGTCTTTTAAAATATTTTAGAGTATGAATAGGATTAAAAATTCGAAAAAGCAAGATTCTTTTGTAACACCACATCTGGAAACGGAAATTTACGACTTTTTTAAGACAACTTAAACCATAAAAAAATTAATTTGCAAAAAATCCTATCATCCAATATTTGAAAATTTACGTCGAAATTCAAGGTCGTCATTGTCTTGATTAACTGTAAAAATATCAATTGGTGAAGCTGAGCTCAACATTGCACGGGGCAAACTAAAACGAGTCATGATCATGAAAAAAAAAGTTTCATGTTTACATTTCTCGAGTACGGGAAAACCCAACTATGACGTCACACATTCCTGAAATAAGCGAAATAAGACAAACCCACAGAACTTTTCCGTCAACAACCATGTAAAAATATTTTTTGCGTTCTGAAATTTACTAAATATCCTACCATGTACATATTTTGGCCCGTTTTTATGATTTTATACTACTCGTTTTTACCGTGTATGATCTTACTGAACTAAGAGATCCACTATGACGTCAAAGACGCACTGGACGCGCAGAGTAGGGAAACGGCAGAGTGGATTAATCTATTCCGTAATTTGATAATATTTGAAAGAAATTTTGAATGTGTTCAGATATTTTTATACTAGATGGTGAACGCAAACAAACAGTCAAAAAAATTATACAACTACTGTGGTTTCAATCTCGTTTTGTACATATTTTATTTAGATTATGACGTAAATCAACTGAGTCACCTGACCATACATCCATCATCCCCTTAAGCTTAAGATGCTTCATGATCCCGGGGGCAGGCATTCCAACAATCTATTGAAATTCCCATGGGTACAAATTGCATTCCGTTATTAGCAGACTTATTTTTATATTCATATGAAGCAGAATTTATGCAAAATCTTTTGCGTGAAAAGAAGAAAACACTTGCTGTGGCCTTCAACTCGACATTTAGATATATCGACGACATATTGTCAATTAATAATGATAATTTCCATTCGACACGATATATCCTGGTGAGCTTGAGATAAAAGATACCACAGAGTCCGACACTTCTGCTTCATACTTGGATATTTTACTTGAAAAAGACACTAATGGTAATCTAACAACCAAGCTATAAGATAAACGTGATGACTTTAACTTTTCTATCGTCATCTTCCCTTACTTATGCAGCAATATACCTTCATCACCTGCATACGGAGTATTTATATCTCAGTTGATTCGATACACAAGAGCATGCTCTACGTATGAACAATTTCTTAAACGAGGTAAATTATTGACAAGCAAGTTGATGAAACAAGAATATCAACAGTCTCGTTTAAAGTCATCATTTCGTAAATTATATGGTCGATACAATGAACTTGTCAGCAAATACAATTTATCATTGAATAAATTGCTGACTGACGTTTTTCATACCAGTTGTTAGTCCATTATTTATACACTGAATTGACCGAGGATTTTTTCCGTTATTTCCTGATTATGACAAAGAGCACACGGCGGGTGTGACCGGTCGGCAGGGGATGCTCACTCCTCCATGGCACCTGATTCCTCCTCTGATGTTTCGGTCTGTGTTTGCTCTGTTTTGTATATTTGTTTAATGGACGTTAAGATTGAATACTGTTCGTTATTTCCATATCCCTCTTTCATGGAAACTATTGACAATTTGCAATTTTTAAATTCCATGAGTACAATTACAGATACTAATCATTACATCAATAACATTTCATGAAAATGCCCAACAGACCAGAGAGAACACTTGCGGTCAAAATTTGTCTCTTTTGCAGGTTTCCATGGCAATGGTAGTCATTTTAAAACTGAACGACAACACAACACAACTACAACTATTGATCCTCCTTTGAGGAAAAAATCAGGAAGATTGTCCCAGCCATCTCCGAGAAACATCCTGTACAACAAAATCATGCGTACAATTGCAATATTTCGTCCTCGACTGCGTTCGGGACGACTTAATGAATCAAATCACAGATATTTTTAGAAACCCTCCTACGGTGACGCTAAAAAGATTCACTGATGGATATCCGAAGTGTTTCAATTATCATGAATTCAGTCAAATTTCAAGGATTTGCCCAAAAAGAAAAGATACAAGAACACAGCAGGAAAATTTTGCCTTAGAATCGACCTGTGTCCGACGGTAGACGGGAATACAAAGGGCTCCCTGGAATGTAACGTACGATTGGAGCTTGTCCAGTGATTAAAATTGTAATAGAAAATGTGAACATCCCTTGTTTAGTTGATACAAGATCTACTGTCTCTATAATAACAAATAAGTACATGCATTAACATATGCATTTGCTTATTATGAATATGTATATTTCTGTGAAAATTGGCCATTGTAGTGTACGCGTTGGTAATGTAGGTGATGAAAATATTTATCTACGACCCAGAACGAGAATATGGTTAGTGTGAATGAAACTTTTAAAGTTCAGTTCAAATCAACAAGATTCACTGAGGAAATATTCATTTCGAAGAATTCAGCAACACATGAAGTTAAATCGAATACGAAGGACTTTCAGCTAGAAGATGACCTGTATCAAATGGAGATTTAAAGCAGAACATTCGCAATTTAATTGAAAAAAAGATGTGATTCGTGAAAGTACTACATGCATTCCGTATGAGTCTCCTATAGTATCGGTCAGGAAAATTATTCAAGACTTCGACTATGCATTGACTATCGGAAACTAAATTTATGTGTCAACGAGATCAATTTCCGCTTCCAAGAGTAGAATATGATATGAAAAACCTGAGTAAGATAACACTTGAATTACAGAAAAATTACGGGATCACTTGATTTGCAAAAAAATTACTGTGTACACGAATATCAATCCACTGCGTCAAATGGGGTGCATGAGCGTCAAAACCTGCTAATTTTGTCTTCGATATTAAAACTGAACACGACTCGTAAATAGCCATACGCCATTTTCAAAAGCATTATCTACGATACATCAATACAAAGTTATACTCGTAGCATTCGTTACACCAGATTGCTTTATTGTTACGGGTTTCGGCGCGGAAGTCGACCCGTATTCGTGCTGGTTATATTGCATTACCTTTGTTTTTATTTATTGCAGCTACGTATATCTGTGTTTGTATACTACACTTACTTATACAACTATAATTGTAAACTTATTTGGTATCTTATTTTGCTGCATTAGACGAAGTATTAGGTTATTATTCCCGCTACCAAGCTCTGTATAGCATACGTTCGTCTTCACCGGTGTTGACTGATTATACCTAACAGTGACCAAGTTCTGCCCTATTAATAGGGTTCTGCAGAGTCGTGAAACTTGGGAACAAAAATGGCGGACCGATTCCTTTTACGGATAGTGTTCAGCTTTAAATACCGGTCTGGAAACATGACAAAATGTTGACGCACTATGAAGATTACAGTGTTCCGAAATATTGTGCGATATCACAGGATTATCTTCAATTCCATGTGACTTGAGACAGAAGGCTAGTCCAAATGCAGTTACTTTTTAACAGTCCTAACTTCGGGAAATAGACAGAGAAAAGATCAAAGAAATACAGATGAAAGACAAAGTAATATGTACAATAAAACGACACTTGGTCAACCAAAATGTGCCGTATGTGAAGACAAAATAACTGTATTATTGCTGAAACAGATTCAACGTGTGTTGGAGATTTATATAGGAAAGTGTCAGACCCAAAGTGAGGTGAACTGAAACAAATTGTGTTACCAATGTGTATGTAAAACATTGTGATGGAAAATATACATGACCACACAGGACACGAAGGTCTTCGACAACAATGAACATAGTGAAACGGTGTTACTGACAAGAAATGTATAATTACATCAAGGACTATAGCAAAAAAGTGTAAACTATGTTGCTTAGCAAAACTTGCTACACCTAAAGTCTATTCTCGTCAGGAACAACTCATTGCTTCTAAACCTTAGGAAAATGTGAAAACTGTCGCTTTTGATTTCACTGTTTTAGAACAAGCGCAGGGTTTCAAAGAAGTTTTGATAATCACAGATGTATATACCAAATAGACGATAGCTGTATCTACCAGAAATCAACTTGCTCAACCTGCGGCCAAAGTTTTGGTTAACGAATTATTTTGTAAGAGCGGGATCTGTAACGGAATTCATTTAGATCAAAAGAGATGTTACGATTATAATCTAAGGGATTAAAAAGTCAAGAACCACTGCTAATCATCCTTAAGGAAATGGTCAATGCGAACGTTTTATCATCGTTTTACAAACAGCCTGATATTTTGCTTAAAAAGGAGTGCTAAACTTTTGTGTGTTGATTAACATTTTATTCATCGATTGCATGTTTCATTTCATCGGAATCAATAAGGCTAAAGGCATATGAAACATAGAACCCAACAATACTACTGACAAACAACAATTTATACGTGGACGGACAAAGCAAGTTTTAAAACGTATAATGATAATACTGAGAGCTACATGCTACAACTGTAGCAGAGTATCCTTACTAAATCCATTCTCTGAATTTTCTTATATGTTTATTCACTGTTAAACCATCTGGTCAAACACAAAAAATATAATTCATTTTTTTTAACAGAGAAAGGGCGTTGACTAACCACGTGTTGTTTGTGAGTTTAAATGCAACACTGGTGAACCATCAATATGATTGGCCAGTATAATTAGAATATTGTTGTCTTTTGAGTTTCAAATGCAAATAACTATTAATTCTATTTAATAAAAATATCCAATTGCTGAGTAAAATCATAATAAGCATACAAAATTTTAGCACTCCTCATCACGCAAACTGTTACGCTGTTAGTAAAATGATAATAATAGAACTTTGCATAACTTATCTGTACTTTATCTCCATACAAAAAAATGGTGGTCAGATTACATGAGAGAATTTGTGTTTGCATAAAATGTGACCCTTCATTCATCTACTAAATCTAAATAATATTATCTAATGTTAATACAAGGAAATGACGAAAAGAGTCAAGGACAGGACATGGACCGATGGATTCAACTACATAAAGAAAAAAATCAGTTTGCATATCAAAGTGCACTGCAAGAAACCAAACATAATGCAGAGATGAGAAAAGAATCCCATGACAGACGTATCACAAATTGAGAAATTTTCCTTTGGCGACAATGTTTATCTAAGAAAAGCCAACTTCCAGAAACGTTATAACATTTAAGATAATTGCAGTGATGAATTTTACATGGACACAGGATTTTCTTGTTAAAATTCTTCTGTGTTTCGAGTTGCACAATTAAAACAAGAGGCCCAGAGGCCACATCGCTCACCTTAGCACATCGGCTAGGAAAAAGCACATATCAGATCAGAAATGAAAGTTTACTGAGGG
>PRKT01001631.1:6052-62580 GCA_003671525.1 Saccostrea glomerata | reverse complement strand
AAGTTGTCAAAAAGTTCTCTGGAATTTTTGAGTATTTACAACTATTGCTCACCACTTCTTGAATATATTGTTGCAAAGCAGCTGTCAATGATATGAAAAAGCCCAGACTTCAATTTATCGTGGGGAATAGTTGTGTATAAAGTTGAAATGTGAGTTTTTAAGCTGTTAAATTTGGTAAAATCTTGTGATTCCAAGTTGTCAAAAAGTTCTCTGGAATTTTTGAGTATTCACAACTGATGCTCAACACTTCTTGAATATATTGTTGCAAAGTAATCAGGAAGTTTATCCTTCACTACTGTCAATATCTTAGTGAGGAGTAACGAAAGAGGCTTGGTCAAACATTTACTGGAACAATCATTTCCGATAAACCTGGTGATAACAACTTTTCTTACTTCAGTTTCAATTATTAATGTAACAATTTACTTCAGTGAACTGCATATGAAAATTTATTTCACTTAGATGATTCCATGAACAAACAATAGCATGCTCCACTGAAACGAGGGAGATCACAAACAGGTTAATATCGACATTTTGATTTAAGGCCAACATTTTGCAAATTGTATGATATAAAATATTAGCTTTTCAAAAAATTCCATCATGATTGGGTCAAGGAAAGTTTATAAACTTTGCTTGCTGATGATAACTAACACAGGATACCGACTGTTAGACATGAAGAACAATGTTCAAGCAAAAAAATCAATTCAGACAATGCAAATCATGAACAGAGCAAATGCAGTTAGAGACAAGCTTAATCTTAGAGTCGAAGGATTGTTACGTCTTCGTAAATGCTCTAGTTTTCCTCAGTTATCGCCTCTCCGTCTTTAATCATTTTGTCTTCTTTTGAATTTGCCGCAGAAGAATCTTCATTTAGAATGCTTTCTCTTCCAAGAAAATTCGGAACTTTATACATTTCTGTCGATTCAACGATATTTTCGGCTTCATTAAAATGTTTTCTTGAATATAATTATCTCTCTTTTATCTCTCTTTTTTTATTGATTACTGAATAAGAATTTTCGGTCGAAGTCAATTCTGTATAATGTTCTGACTGGACAGCCATTAGAGTGTTCAGGTCTTCGTATTCAATCAACTCTGGTGAAGCATCTTTCTTTCCTGAAACAAAAGATAAAATAGTACGTTTTCTTGCATATTAATTGATATTTTTTTTCTTGCAGACAAAATGACTAACAAAGTTTATACTTGCCCCTAAAATCTACCACGAATTCGGGTTCTGTATTCTCTTCATTTCTTTGGTCTTCATGTCCTACCTTAGAGGTATCACCAATGTTGTTGTAGGCCGAATTCATTTCACCTTTAGTCTCTCTGACAGAGACGGAACTGTAGGGCCTAAGTTTCATATCCACACCATTGTTTATTCGTGACAATGTCAAATTTGAGTCCTTTGGGATACTGCCTAAGGTTTGAAACTTGATAAAGTTTTCATCGGACCAAGCATCTAGGTACTCATTATCTAGATTTTCAGCTTTATTTTCAGTGATCTCTTCCTTGTTGTGCTTGTAAGGTTCATCGTTAATATTATGTCTGGTACCTATAAGAATAGCTTAGAAAACATTCTCAAGAATCATTCTTTCTTTACAATTCGTATTTTGTTTTATTCATTTCCTGTATCATACATAAAGAACTACATACATATTATAATTTATACATGTTCAAAATATATGGTACCAACTTCGATAATTTACGAATGAATACTTGCCTTTTGAAGCTAGCAATATATCAATGTCCGTGTCTTCTTCATAAGTTTCATACTCGTTTCCTCTTTTCACATCGTCAATATAGTCGTATGTTGAATTGTGTTCACCTAAGTTCTCTTGAGGTCTGTTATATTTAGTGAAACTGTGCGATTTTGGTGTCATGTCTACACACTGTTCCTTTTGTGGTATTCTAACTTTCCCCCTCCTTGATATCTTATCTAAAAACGTTTTAGCAGACCATGCATCTTGGTATTCTTTTTCTGTATCATCAGGCTTATTTTCTTTGTTGTATTTTACACTTTCTTTGCAGTTGTCTTCGTTAACAAACAATTTGGAACCTGTAAGAATATTTAATAAGAATATTCTCAAGAAAATTTTACATTATACTATTGTTGCCTGGATTCTCTAGAAACAGTCAGTCTGTTGAACCGGAATGCAAGCTGTTGCTTAAGGCCGTCGGCCGCGGGAAACAGTTTGCAATCAGGTGCAGCAGACTAATTGTTTCTCGAGACTCTTGACAATACTGTTTCAATTTATACCTACTTAAACCAATTCGTGAATTTAACAGAAAATAAAACCGAGAGAGAGGGGGAGAAGTTACGTGTTTATTTAATTGCCCTACATTCAAGAGTCCCCTGAATTCTGTCTTTGATAGCACCAGCAATACAAATATTTATATTTATCTTTAACTGCATGTTTATATTACTCGGCATTCATCGGATGATTACATTTATCTCACGATTATCAGCCAAGATTAGCCAAATGAGGAATAGCGCCATTTGAAGTCAGCTGGCAACAAAATTGTTAACAGTTCTATGGCCGACAGTACAGGAAAATACTTTCTAAATAAGAAATCAGTAATAGGCTATCCTTGTTGTGCTTGTAAGGTTCATCGTTAATATTTAGTCTGGTACCTATAAGAATAGCTTAGGAAACATTCTCAAGAATCAGTCTTTCTTAACAATTCGTATTTTGTTTTATTCATTTCCTGTATCATAAAGAACTACATACATATTATAATATATATATGCTCAAAATATATGGTACCAACTTCGATAATTTACGAATGAATACTTGCTTTTTGAAGCTAGCAATATATCAATGTCCGTGTCTTCTTCATAAGTTTCATACTCGTTTCCTCTTTTCACATCATCGATATAGTCGTATGTCGAATTGTGTTCACCTAAGGTCTCTTGAAGTCTGTTATATTTAGTGAAACTGTGCGATTTTGGTGTCATGTCTACACACTTTTCCCTTTGTGGTATTCTAACTTTCCCCCTCCTTGATATCTTATCTAAAAACGTTTTAGCAGACCATGCATCTTGGTATTCGTTTTCTGTATCATCAGGCTTATTTTCTTTGTTGTATTTTACATTTTCTTTGCAGTTGTCTTCGTTAACAAACGATTTGGAACCTGTAAGAATATTTAATAAGAATATTCTCAAGAAAATTTTAAGTTACATTATACTATTGTTGCCTGGATTCTCTAGAAACAGTCAGTCTGTTGAACCGGAATGCAAGCTGTTGCTTAAGGCCGTCGGCCGCGGGAAACAGTTTGCAATCAGGTGCAGCAGACTGATTGTTTCTCGAGACTCTTGACAATACTGTTTCAATTTATACCTACTTAAACAAATTCATGAATTTAACAGAAAATAAAACCGAGAGAGAGGGAGAGAAGTTACGTGTTTATTTAATTGCCCTACAAGAGTCCCCTGAATTCTGTCTTTAATAGCACCAGCAATACAAATATTTATATTTATCTTTAACTGCATGTTTATATTACTCGGCATTCATCGGATGATTACATTTAACTCACGATTATCAGCCGAGATTAGCCAAATGAGGAATAGCGCCATTTGAAGTCAGCGGGCAACAAAATTGTTAACAGTTCCACGGCCGACAGTACAGGAAAATACTTTTTAAATAAGAAATCAGTAATAGGCTTTTAAAACATTTCTTTGAATGTATTTCTAATTACTACATTAAGGTGCATACATGAAATGCATTTTCTAGTAGCTATTTCCAATGGTCCTTCCTGTAGTGCCCTGTTTTGTACCAGCAAGCTTGTGTTACTATTGGTTTGGCTATTAAGGATATTTTCTTCATGTATTTCATTGTCTATATTCCACAGATTAATGTTGTCTCCGTGTGCAGTATTCTCTACATTAAAAGTAAATTATTATTATTATTTATCCTGCAACTACCCCTTGCATTGACCTAATAAAGGTAACCTAATAAACCAAAGCTTTATCCGGTCACTGCCCTAATAAAGCCTCGTGCATGTATTCCGACGTTCCAAAAGCATTGTGACGTCACGTATACTGCAATGTTTACGCCATGGCGTCATAGTTTCAACTGCAGAGATGTGCCTAAATCTGTCTGAATTAGCTTGTTTTGGACGCTCAAATGTAAAATTTTGTTGCATGATAAACAAAAGACATGATAACTGTCTTGAAATATAAGCGATATTTGGGCTTGGGTCGAAAACGTAAGAGCGCTCGGCAAGCCTCGCCCTCTATCACGTTTTCTTACCCTCGCCCAAATATCGCTTATATTTCAAGACAGTAACCATGTATTTTATATATATTATTATTATTATTATTATTTTTATTAATTAATTTCTTCCTTTGTTTATTTATTTATTCATTTATTATTATAATGATTAGTAGTAGTAGTAGTAGTAGTAGTAGTAGTAGTAGTAGTAGAAGTAGTAGTAGTAGTAGTAGTAGTGGTGGTGGTAGTAGTAGTAGTAGTAGTAGTAGTAGTAGTAGAAGTAGTAGTAGTAGTAGTAGTAGTGGTGGTGGTGGTAGTAGTAGTAGTAGTAGAAGTAGTAGTAGTAGTAGTTGTAGTGGTGGTAGTAGTAGTAGTAGTAGTAGTAGAAGTAGTAGTAGTAGTAGTAGTAATAGAAAATACAAATCAGATTTGAATATTAAGTATTTTTCTTAACCGTCTTTTCATGTAAAGAATACCTTGTGCCCCCCTTTGATTACTTGCTGCACGAGTTTTCATTTTACTGAACCTTGAGACATAAAAAATATTTCATTATAGTGGTCAATGCTGTTTATATTATTTGAAAGTACAGATTAAAAAAATATTTTTTATCAAGTCAATGTTTTAATGATATATCGGTGTACCATGACTTCATTAAGTAGATCACTCCTATGATGAAGATATTTCCTATCAACCCAATTGCGATGAATGCTGTGTTTCTCCAAGATGTTGCACTTAAAGACCGAACTGTAATAAATAAAGTGGCGGTGGAAAAAAACATATACCAGTTTTACCAAAAACAACATTGAAAAATACAAAATGTTATAACATTACAACATATCTAACATATTTTTCTTTCTTTCATTATTACAATATATTCCTGAAGAGATCTGAAAGGAATTATGCTTCTCTGGTAGGCTTTTTTTTCCATGAAAAAGTTTCAAAAAGATGCACGGAATTAAAATTCCTTTTCAAACGTCCTTAGTTTATTTTAATCATTTGTTTCAAAATAAAAGGAAGCTCTATTCTTATAGTAAATATATGCATTGTTTTTCTAAATTAATACCTTCAGCAGTAGAGATATCAGAACTTACCATAGCAACCGTGTATTAAGTCACACTGATTAGCGGGACAGTCACATGATTCAAGACAAAACCTTCCATAGTAACCCTTTATACATTTTTCACTACAGTTTAAACGAAAGGTTCCGAGTGGGCACTCTGTAGAAAGATTAATATTCATCCACTAAATTTTACATTTTCTCACAAACATCGTAAGGTATATATATTGATATATTTATTTGAACATCATGCATGAAAAACCGGATAAAGAAAAACTATTACCCCTGCAGATTTTCCCCTCCCTGTAGAAAGATATATTTATTTGAACATCATGCATGAAAAACCGGATAAAGAAAAACTAATACCCCTGCAGATTTTCCCCTCCCTGTAGAAATTATAACAGCATCTGCCATGACTGGAATAATACAAATAAAGAAACAAACCTTAAATGAATAAGTCTATATAAACATCATTATTAATCTAATTAGATGAAAGTATATAAAATAATATAAAAAAAATGATGGAACAATAGAAAAGTTTGTAAATATTTGACATATAAATTATATACCTTACGCAAAATAAAAAAAAATTCCTTCCCTTACACACAGGAAAACTATTCTTTAATGCATACATTCTGCCCTCTTTGAATTATTGCCTAACTATTTGGGGTAATGCGCCAGGTACTGGCATAGATAGTGTTTTTAAATTGCAAAAAAAGGGCAGCCCGTATTATATTAGATGTGGCTTATGAAGCCCCTTCACTACCATTATTCGAAAAACTTGGATGGCTGACTATTTACGAGTTGATCGATTTTCATAAGTATAATTATATTACTGTACAAAACACTTCATGATATGGCACCTACTTATTTAAGAGACTCTTCTGAATTTATTTCTTCTAGTAGTTATGTTCTACGATCTGAAAAAAACTACGACCTTCATCGACCGAAATATCGAACAAATCAGTTTAAAAATTCTTTTCATTATTATGGTGTTCATTTATGGAAAAAATTACCTTTGTATATACGTTTTTCACAGAATTTACACACATTTCGTAAAAATGTAGAAAATTTTTATTATAACGTGTTGCAACTAACGTCTCCTGAAATCTATATGTACTTGTATTTTTTCGTCATGTTGTATTATTTATTATTGTACAATGATTTTATTATTGTATTATTGTGAACATGCTTAGAGGGCCCCGAGGAAAGACTAGTGCATTGCACTAATCGGGTTACCCTCTTAAAATAAAGTATTATTATTATTATTATTATTATTAAAACTCATATGTCTATCATCATCTTTCAAGAGTTGAACTTTTGGTTATTTTAACAGCAACAAACAATAACATCATTTTTTGTGTTCGAATGATATGAAATGATCGAAAAATATGATAGCATGTAATGTTAATACAGAAATACTTATATATTGCATCCGTATGACTTCTAAAAGAATAATTATCTTAATGCTATCAGCAAATGCTACAGAAACTAAATAACATTAACTTTTCTCCACAGACCTTTTTTCACAAGAATTGCTGATTTGGATTATCCCCATTTGTATCCACAAAACACATTGTAGAAAAAACATTATCACAAGTTTGTCAATTTCGTCTCTTCTCGGGCACCAATTTTATCAATTTTTTTTTCTGAATTTATGATGATTTCCTCAGATAATTCAGTTCATAAATAATACATTTGACCAATGAGCATTACAAATAAAACTAAAAACTTTTTTATGTCCTAACCAAGGAAATTTATCGCCGATAAAATGATA
The DNA here is from genome assembly GCA_003671525.1 of Saccostrea glomerata. NCBI lineage: Eukaryota > Metazoa > Mollusca > Bivalvia > Ostreida > Ostreidae > Saccostrea > Saccostrea glomerata. The sequence continues at coordinate 55,541 of PRKT01001631.1, read as the reverse complement.
AAAATAAACCCCCCTCTCTCTGTTTCTGTTTTTCTCTCTATATATACCGTTCACGGTAGTACAGTCGGTAGAGCGCTCGCTCCGTGATCGGGAGGTCGTGAGTTCGAATCTAGGCCGCGACTGACCTAAGTCGATAAAAAATGGGTAGCAAATGTTCGCCACGCACTCGGCACTTTAAAGTGAAAGTTGCGGGTTCTTCGGATGAGACCTTAAAACCGAGGCCCCGTGTCTGCGGCAGGCGTTGGCACGATAAAGATCCCTCACTGCTCAATTGCCCTGAGTGCCGAGTAAAGGTCAAAATTTGAAGCCCTTCACCGGCATACGGTGACGTCTCCATATGAGTGAAAAATTATCGAGAGGGACGTTAAACAATATACAATCAATCAAGCTCTCTCTCAATATCTTTATCATAAATTTTATAAACAAATGTACAACGACCTTACAATAGAGGCTTATGATGAACGTGATGACATGATTTTTTCAATCGTCAACTTGCCTCAAACTTGCAGCAATTTACCTTATCAAATGCATATTAAAAATATTTTAAACGAAATTAGTTAATGACAAAGAAGTTGTCGAATTATTAACTTTCTTGTTTAACGCTCATGCCTTTATTTCATAAGTTTTTTTTGGGGTAGATACAATGGCATTAAGAGCAAATACAATCTACCATAAAGTCAATTGCTGACTAACGTTGTTCATTATAATTGTTAAGCAGTTATGTAAACATTGAATTGGATTTTCCGTTATTACAAGAGCTTACAGCGGGTGGTAATACTCACTCATCTATGGCATCTGATCCCACCTTTGATCTTCTAGAGGTCTGTGTTTGCACTGCTCTTGTTTTATATCGTTTGAATGGACTTTTGAGCTTGAGCACTGTTAGTTATCTCAATTTATTTAACTTTGACATTTTTAGGATTTATGAGATTGAGGAATGTAAAGGATGAGAGATCGGTGTCAGAAAAACGCAATGACTGGTAGCTTCCAAAAGTAGAATAATATTTTCTTATCTAACACTTTCGTTTCCGCCAAAGAATTATTTTCAAAAAAGATTTGCAGAAAAAAAAATTGTTTAAAAGGATAAAAAATATATGTGTCATTTAACATCAATATGTATAATTTAATTCAAATACTGTAAATCATTTTTATATTCGCGAGAACTTTATTTTTGCGTAATAACGCGAGACAGTGTGCTCGCGAAAATTCAATTCTCCCGTATAATAGGACACCTTAAGATTTTATAAAGCAATTACCACAATTCGTGAAAATTTTGTTTCGCTAATCAAGAGTCAATGACTATCTCGCGAAAATAAGGTGTCGCAAAAATTTAGTGATCTACAGTACTGAACATAGGTCGATCTCATACATGTTAAAGCTTCAAGTTAAAAAAACACAACCAGACCTATGTATTGATAATATTTAAATGACATAATTTTCATTGGAAAATCATCGATTTCAAATTATTTTTTAACATCATAAAGACAGTGTGAAGTTGGTTGATTGTGTAATCAATTTCCATAACTACGCTTATTTTTAAGTCTTTTGCTCAAAGATTCATCACATCAATGGTGAAACACTGTAGACTTGAAAGATTACAAAAAATTATTTATGTGGTCTTTGAAACCATATGTACCCAGCTAGTTTTCAGATGCAGTAATCGTGTATACTTGCATACTTTTTATAGAGTATAGCAAACACTTGAATAAAATTGTCTGATATTTTTTCATTCTTTTTTGTTGTTATGCATGAGGGATTTTTTAAATCTTAATGAAAAATAATCATTTCATACCAATTCATAAGTAATTCTATTGTAAATAAAATATAGTTCAACAAGTAAAACATTTACATACTTTGGGGTATAAACTAGTAGACTTGTTTTTTCTCTAAACTTTTTCATTGAACAGTTAGAATTTCTAGACTTTTGCCTAAACAAATACAAAAAAGTTCCAATCCTTTTACTCTTGGGTTGGCACAGAAGTTTGTACACTGTGCATTAAACTTAGATGATAAAAAAAGGATCATGGAAAGACAATTAAAATATCCAAGACAAATTTCTTAAGGAAAATTGATGCAAATAGTAATAAAAAAAAACAACACAGAGCAGTTTTTACGATGTACAAATTGATCTGATTCTTGTTTCTATTTACAGATTTAAATAAAAAACAAATTGTTTCTATTAACAGCTTTTCTAAAATAAAATAAATTGTAAAAAATTCTCAATGTTTAACTACTAAGACATCAAAGAACAAACCAAGTTCATAAATAACATGTTAAAACAAATGTCATAATAATTTTTGTTTCATTTTGTAACTATACAAAGTTTGGTTTTTAACTGTACAAGGTTAAAAGACGAGCTTAATTGTAGAGTCAAAAGATTGCTACATCTTCGTAAATGCTCCAATTTTCCTCAGTTATCGTCTCTCTTTCATTGAACACGTTTTCTTCTTTTGAATTTGTCGCAAAGGAATCTTCATTCAGAATGCGTTCTCTTCCAGGAAAATTCGGAACTGTATACATTTCTGTCGATTCAACAATATTTTCAGCTTCATATAAATGTCCATTGGAACAAAATTTTCTTTCCTTTATCTATTTGTTTCTATTGATTTTTGAATAAGAATTTTCGTTCGGGAAAGTTAGATCTGTATAATGTTCTGACTGGGCAGCCATTAGAACGTTCAGGTCTTCGTATTCAATAAACTCCGGGGAAGCGTCTTCTTTTCCTGAACGCATACCTTCAATAATATAATGAATATATGTAACTTCCAAAACAAAAGATCAAAATAATATGTTTCATTGATTGAATTAAATAATCCATGTTTCTTGCAGATAAAATGACATACAATGATGTACAAGTTTATAAAATACTTGCCCCTAAAATGTATCACAAAATCGGTTTTTGTATCCTTTTCATTTCCTTTGTCCTCATCTCCTACCAAAGAGGTGTTACCAATTATGTTGAAGACCGAATTCATTTCACCCGTAGCCTCTCTTACGTTGTTTTTTCTAATGTATTTAACGGAACTGTAGGGCCTAAGTTTCATATCCACACTATTGTTCATTCGTGACGATGTGAAATTTGAGTCCTTTGAACTATCGCCAAAGGTGTTAAACTTAATGAAGTTTTCATCGGACCAAGCATCTTGGTACTCGTTATATCTAGATTTTCAGTTTGATTTTCAGTGATCTCTTCTTTATGTTCCTTGTAAGGTTCATCGTTCATATTTGTTCTGATACCTATAGGAATATATCAGAAAACGTTCTCAAGAATGGTTATCTTCTTAACAATCTGATATCAATTCGTTTTTTGTTACTGGATATTAAGAATACAACTGTTATTGGGTATACAGTAAGATAACAAGTAATTTAATTTAACTTCAAATTCACAATGCTACTACAGGTGTTATATTTCTTAACTTCTCTTCGTGCATTGCACCGTTTTCTACCAATAACCCCGTATAACTATTAGTATGGTTAACATCTTCAATGCTTTCGTTATTTGTGTATCGCAAGGTAATGTTATTCCCCAGCGTATTTTCTAGAATAAAAGTACATTTTTAAAAAATATCATCACCATCACTTTTTAAAAAATATCAAATTTCACGTCCTTTTAATGTAACGGTTTAATCATCAATTATTTCTTAAATAAACATAATATCTGATATACTTATACGGTTGCCAACATCTCGGGTATTTATTCTGATGTATCTATTAATTTACAAATAAAAAAAAATATTATGAATAAAACGATACAAACTGTCATTAGTTGTTTTATTGAAAGTAGTTATGCTAAAAATCATGTGTCAATCGTACCATGTTTTGACAAAGTATAGCAACACAATAACACAAATTGTTCCAACAGATCCTATCACTGTGAAGAGAGTGTTTTTCCAATATGGGGACGATATCATATCATTCTGTAAAATTTCCTTGACTGGTGTTGAAGTAGGGGAAGATGGAAAAGACCAATCTAAATAAAAGAAAAAAAGAAAAACAATTTTAAGGACAAAAGGACCCCCATTGGTTTGGAGTTGTATATGGTTTTTATCCAACGAATCGTTTTTTATCACCAATCCTTTGGGGTGGAATAGAAGCATATATTGAGTTGGATAAATTTAAGTGTTATTTAACTACAAATCATGAGAAATGATTTTATCGCATGTTAAATACTTCACAACCGATGATTTAAACTGATTATATATGACCCCACTTTATTTTACTTCATCAGGCTAACGCAAAAACCATAACGATTGATTGATTGATTGTATATTGTTTAACGTCCCTCACGAGAATTTTTCACTCATATGGAGACGTCATCGTATGCCGGTGAAGGGCTTCAAATTTTGACCTTTACTCGGCACTCAGGGCCATTGAGCAGTGAGGGATCTTTATCGTGCCAGCGCCTGCCGCTGACACGGGGCCTCGGTTTTTAAGGTCTCATCCGAAGGACCCGCAACTTTCACTTCAAAGTGCCGAGCGCATGGCGAAGGAACAGTTGCTACCAATTTTAACGACTAGGTCAGTCGCGGCCGAGATTCGAACTCACGACCTCCCGATCACGAAGCGAGCGCTCTACCGACTGAGCTACCGTGAACGGTAAAACCATAACGAATGTAACGTCACAACTGCACCATACTATAGTATATTATACATTTATTGACTGGGTTTGAGTAAAACATGTGCTTTATCAGTCCCAAGATCCAAACTGTCTGCTTGAGGCCTCAGGTAGACAGTTTGGTTCTTGGATCGACAAAACGCATTTTGCCCGAGAGCATAGTGAATTATTTTTTTTTATTCCTTTCTTTTTTGACATACATGTATTTTGTACTGTCTTTGTGATGTAACCTCAGGTCGGAAACTGTTCAAAACCAACAAATGAAAATGAAATTGAGCCCCGCCCATTCCGTGACGTACATGTAAGCTTTCAAGCATCTCAACGACCGGTCCAACATCTCACTCAGCGGTCAAACATTGATTTTATATGCCCGCTCAGCAAAACATTAAAAAATGTTAGACTTTTTTCGCATAGAATTGATGGGAAAATATTTTTTAAGGTATAACAAAAAATATGTACTTTGAAATGCTAATCGTATTCACGCCCCATCTCAATGTGAGATTTCAAGAGATATACCTTTTCAAATAAAATATTAAGTGTCATAAAAATATAAGGGATTTCGTTTTAAAGGGTTCACGACAGAAGTGACTGTAAATGGAAGATGCTTATTCCTCCGTGTCATCTGATCCCAGCTGTTTAATGTTTTGATGCCTTATTCTCAGATCCGTATTGTTTTTCAACCTAAAATGCTCACTATTCACATTTTTTTCAATTTTTTGATTACCGGTAATAACTTATTTAATAAAACATTTTTTTTTTAAATAAAATGATACATGTATCTATATCTATACAAACCTGTTTGTGGTGTACAACCGACTTCTCTGTCACAAATGTCTTCCTCACAAGAACATCTCTCTTGACATAACATTCCAAAGTATCCGCGGGGACAAAGTCCACTACAGTTCGAACCAAAAGTACCAATGGGACACTCTATGCGTATAAATGTAAAGCTCAATGTCTTCTCTCAATATAATCATTTTTTTTTACATATATTACAGTTAATAAATTTCATTTCATTTAATTATTTAAACTTACGCAATAGCCATTATCGTTCTTGTAGAAGTTGAAGCAGCATACTCCAGATGCACTTGATGGTTGAAAAATGATTTTGAATTGTGCAAACAAATGACATTATTACACAGCAGAAAAATTATTTTAAAGAATATTTAAAATATCTTAATATAATCATACTTATCTATTGTACATGATTCCACACTACTTTGAAGAAAAATAGATTCTAAAAAAAGGGTCAATAAAATCATTTTGTTTAGCTTAGATCGAATTATATGTGGAAATAATTTGATTTCACAATTTCATATTTTAAACAAACAGAATAATAAATGCTCTTCAAAGTTCCATTTTTGAAATTTGTAACATAACCATCGGCGGCAGATTTTAGTTCCTGTTTTTGAAAATGAGGAAAATTGTTAGATTTTCCCATAACAGAATTGCAGGTTGTTAATTTTTAAGTGTATTTACATTAATTGATCAAGTCTTCAAAAAAAAAAAAAGATTTGTAACAAAAAAATAGTCTATTTTCGATCAATTTTAGAACAAGGCAAGCTACTGACAAACACACAACCATGCTTTCATAACTTAAATTTTAATTGGATTTCTCAATACGTTTTCTTTTATATTCAGTCGAATTTTTGTGCTGTCGCGTAATCGAAGATTCGAAGGTATATAGTTTTAGCCCTGTCTGTCCCTCTAGCTCTCATTTTGTCTGTCTGAAAAAACTTTAACCTTTGGAGGTGTTTGTGCTATTGCTTTCATTTACACAGTTTTTTACCTGTGACAAGTCCCATTTTCTGAGAGATTTCATACCTATGGCTTGTTTATTGCCATTAAAACTTCTTTCGACCATGGATTATTCCAACATTCTGAATACAAAAGGTGGGTCTGTCGTCGGTCTAGAAAAAGATACCTACTTTACATATTCAGGTGATTTTACCCACATTTGTTTTCATTGTTTGACTGTTACTTGTGCTCGATTTTGTATTCTTTGAAATCTGTATTAAATTTGCATACTCATTTTTATTAACTTTAATGTTTATTTGATAATTTTAAGAAACTATCTAAATATAGCATCATTAATTTTATTTTTATATTGGTTTTTCTGGAAATTTTTATATTTTAAGTGGAAATCAGGAACATTAAGGATAGTGAACGAAATTATTTTTAAATTCTCATATTTTTAAGGACAATTTAGCCATTGAATAACTAAGAATTTCAAGCCATGATTAAAAGCCGTCAATTGAAATGCAAATGGGAAGCAGACAGAAACACTTTGTTATTAGTAAAATTTAAACATATACTTAAACAACTTCCTTTCGAAATAGGAAAAAATAAATTAATTTTCCAAGAACTCCACTTCCGTAAACAGTCTAGTTAGAACACGTGGAGAAATCGGCAGAGCCACACCTCCATTACCTGATACAGACATCGTATTTTATAGGACTCTTTTAATAGTAAATGTCATGACGTCATGGAGTGGGGCAATGACAAATAACATGGAATGCCTCGTGCATTTCAAACCTACTAAATTAGACGGTATTTTCATTTATTTCAAGATTGTTATTTCAAATAAAAATAGAAATACACTGAACCAACTTCTATGTGTTCACCTAACATTTTAAAGTTTTAAAGAACAAATGCATACAATAAATAATTTCTTTAATTCCTGGTTAATGATGCATATTTAAGGGGGACCTATGTCCGAAGAGTCTTTGTGTGAAACTTTCAAAACTTTGACTTCTTTCCTGTTCACTTGCTCTTAATTTTAGGTATTAAAAAGAATACCTTTATATGCTTATTTTCACACAGGAGCACGTGCAAAAACAGTGTGAAATGTTGAAAATAGATTATTTTCAGACACTATTATTCTACCCCAAATATGCGCTAAAAAGAACAAAAAATGACAAATCACTTTCAAAATCAACAGGTATTGAATTTATATGACGTGCATCTTTAAAATGAGGGCAAAATCATTGTAATTCATCTCGCATGAAAAATTATAATGGAGCACAATGTAAGTATCACCCTTTTTTTCTTTTCGTATTTTTTACAAGTCCGACACGCACAACAGGTAATATCTTTAAAAGTCTTTGTGTGAAAATGTTGTAATTCATATTTTTGAAAAAAATCATCTCTTTATTTTAACAAAGAAAAAAGTATACCTTTATGATAAAATAAACGAGAAATATGACGTTTTCTTTTATTTTTGTACTCTTGTGTCATAAATATTGACCTTTCAGCACTAAAAAGGTAAGTAAGCACAAACATCTGAATATAAAACTATTTTGCGAAAAATGCATGAGTATTTTGTTTTGATTAGAAACAATTGAAACAGATTAATTCTTTTCTTTTTCATTCAAATGATTATGCAGCCCACCCACCCCACCCCCCCTTTCACCATAAACCAACACCTAGCAGAACCTAGGAATGACTTTATACACTAAAATTGAAATCTACATGTATTATAAATCAATAAGCAAATATAGGTACAAGTGCATTTCTCAATTTTTTTTCTGAGTTTTATCTAGAAAATACAAATAATGGTTAACATGAAATGAAACATATTTGTCTGATTTAAGCCGCTTTCTTTGCTGAATGTTATCTTATCTTTATACACGTATCATCGCATATCATTAAGGTAAAATAGCATTCTAAGATAAACAAACTCCATAAATCAAATAAAATGGTTATTAATGATGAATGAATTTTCTTTTTGTAAATTGTGTACGTTACGGATTATTGACAATGTTATGCCTATATCACAGTTGCAAATCAACAGGTAAAAACAAACGTCGCTATTGTGACGTCACATAACGCTGCCCTGACGTAGAACGACATAGGTCCCCCTTAAGTTCCATGTTGTTTAAATTTCATGTAAGTATCTCGTCATAATTTTAAGCAGAGTGTCAAGGAAATGATGTACCCTTAAAATGAAAATTCACACAAAAAATCTCTATGGAATGAGACCACCACTCGCTCTGATTACTACAAGACAATCTTTACTGTTGGATACCATGTACTCCTGAATAGGAGATTGACCCATATGCTGCTTCACCTACATGTACTGCATAAATATTTCCAAACCGTTGAAATTGTGTGGAAAAAGGGGGGGGGGGGGCTTTGACATTTCCTATAAAAATCCTAAATGTGTTGAATGGGATTCAGATCCGTGAATTTGATAGTGTATCATCACACATATGCCTTTTGGTCAATATCATTTGTCGTTTAACAAGAAAGTGCACATCTTCAATGATGATTCAGACTACTTGAGCTAATATTAGACTGTCACGAGCACCGATTTCTTATTATTTTCATACGATTGAAATTGTTTGTTTTTATGTTTCTAAGATTGTTTCAGGACAATTTAACAATCTTTCAACCTGATGTGACGCGAAATTTGGACCTCAGACAAGATCAAGGTCACTTCCAGTTTGGTTAAATTTTGTCCAAAACCTTCAAATTGTGACAAATGGCGATGAAAAATGACACATAGCCTATAAAAAATGTGTTTAAATGGGTTTTGATACTGGTTGTTAATTTTTAAAAGTAATATCAAGGACAATTAAACACAGAAATAAAAGTGAGTAAAAAGTGGCGCAAGGATAATCCAGATATCAACATTCCGACGGCTCTCCCTTCTATCTCAATGGTCATTTTGGCAATGTTTTGTGTTTTTTTAGTGAGACCAGTTTTTGAAATTTGATAATGATTACAAAAAAATGCTAATTACATAAAACACGTGCCGCAATGTACAGATTTATTGTTTTTAAGTTTTGTCACGGAACATTGGTTTTCATCGTTGATGTTTGATTTACTTAATACAATTGATGAGAAGACTCATTGGTTGTGATAAATTGAAAATATCATACCATTCTATAAAGTAGTTTTTTAATAAATACATTTATTAAAGTAAACACTGAGAAGTTTTGTTAAGTTTATAAGAAACATCAACAATATTGGGAAACATAAGAAGATTTGCATAACAAGCGAAGCCTTATACATTCTCTGAGCTAAGTTTTGCGAATAGCTTGGATGACAAAAATGAAATAACTGTACATACATTGTTGGTATCTGTCGGTTAATATTCAAAATCTTTATTATGTCATTGCCGTCATTCAAAATAAGGAGTATCGGAATTTTCTTTTGTATTTATTTTTATTTTCTATTAGCCTTTTATCAAAGCATTGATTTTGTTTTAGCTTTTCCTTTTCTGTCTAAATATCTTAAATATCTTTTTATATTTGCAATTTAGCAGGCACACAAAGTATCATGCTAAATAGCCCCTTCACCATTCCATTTAATTAATTGGTAAGCTTTGTTCTGAAAGTTATAATTGGTTCATTATATCTACAAATCAATAGATTATCTATCATCAATTTTTAATGAAATCTTTGTTAAAATTTCTTTAATTTTTTTTTACGATTATCACTCAAGTATTTAAGTGTCTTGACTACAAGGGCAGTAGAATTATTAGTATACAAACAAGCTAATTCAGGAAATCTGTGTAACCCGTTTACGGAGAAAAGAAGAGCACGCACGTATCTATGTGGATTATAAAACAGGAAACTTTTAGGGGGTCGGCTGCGCCCATAATAAGTTATGGTATAAAATCTCATTGCAATAGCTCAAAAGCTATAGATATATCACTTGGAAATAAAGGTATTGAACACATAGAATATAATTGAATTAAAGAAATTGACTATTTACTTTCGTAGACCACAGAAACTTGTTATGTTTTTGTTAACTTTCATTGCAAAACCTCAAAGGCTTCTCCAGAAATTGCACAGAAGCGAAATTGCTACAGGAAGACAACGGACAGACATTCGAACCAAAATAAATATCCTCACCCCTTTTAAATGCGGGAAAAATCAGTAATATTATTTGTGAAAAATTTCGCTGCATGAAAAAAAAAATCCTGTAAAGAACCTACAAAATCCAGATCATTAAAACGTAACTTTGCTTTTCTTTTGAACATTAAGACATATGGTTATCGACGATTTAGCTCCGAACATTTGGTGAACAAACGATTAATCTTAATTTAAGTACATTTGAATTGCTTCATATATTTTGTACATGGTTTTGGTTTTCTGATTGCTTCATTAATTACGCGTACAATGCATTCTTCCCCTTGGACCGTTCACGGTAGTCAAGTGGTAGAGCGTTCGCTTTGTTGACAAGGTCATTGTATTGACCATAGAACTTACGAAATGATGACTGTAAACGAGTTGGCTGATATTCTTGTTTCATCAACTTGCATGTCAATAATTTACTTCGTTTTAGAAATTGTTCATACGTAGAGCATGCTCTTGCGTATCGAATCAACTGAGATGTATACACTCCGTATGCAGGTGATGAATGTATATTGCTGCATAAGTAAGGGAAATTGACGATAGAAAAGTTAAAGTCATCACGTTTATCATATAGCTTGGTTGTTAGATTACCATTTATGTCTTTTTCAAGTAAAATATCCAAGTATTAAACAGATTGTCAGACTCTGTGGTATATATTGTCTCAAGCTCACCAGTATATATCGTATCGACGTAGGAATGGAAGTTACCATTGTTAATTGACAATATGTCGTCGATATATCTAAATGTCGAGTTGAAGGCCATAGCAAGTGTTTTCTTCTTTTCACGCATAACTTTTTCCACATATTCTGCTTCATAAGAATATAGAAATAGGTCCGCTAATAAAGGAGCGCATTTGGTACCCAAGAGGATTCCAAAAGATTGTTGGAATACCTGATCTCCAAAGTCCACGTAGATATTGTCAAGCAGAAACTCAAGCATCTCTTTGATGTCAACTTCAGTGTACTGGTGCGTGCAATCAAAATGTGTTTAAAAAAATAATTTTGCAAATGACCAATGACCAGGTAAGTTAATTAACGAGTTCCATTTTCATTAAAAAAAACAGCTGTCAATGATATCAAAAAGCCTGGACTTTAATTTATTGTAGGGAATGGTTGTATATTGAGCTGAAAAGGCGTAAGTGTTTCAGCTGTAAGAAAGTAAATATGAACATGAATTTGACCTGCTGCTCTGGTAACAATGATTCCCGGACGAAACACTTATCTGATATTTTTCTTAATTTAGATAATTTGAATATACATTAACCCTTAATATTTGATCTGTTTCCCTTTCTCTGTTTTTGTTTATTTTTACAGTTCTCGGCCAGTAAATAATGACGTTTTACCAAAATTATTATTTTTTAATACTTTGAAATGAAACATATGGAGATTACGAAAAGTATTCAAGAAAGTGCCCAAAAAGTCAACAAAACAGGAGCAAAGCAAACACGAACCTCCAAAGCATCAGAGATGGGATCAGGTGTCACTGAGAAGCGAGCATTTCCTTCCGAACGGCCACACCCGCATTGTCATGATCCGGAAACAACAGGGAAATCTATTTAACGTACAAACAATGGACTGAAAATTAGCATGAAAAACGTCAGTCAGGAAAAAAATTATTTTAAAAAAAGTGAAAATTATGTATTCTATTAATTTGATGTTTTTTTCTACATATTAAAATTACAAAAGCAAAGTCATATGGCACATATATATTTCATTTCTTTTGCTTAAGCGCTAATGAGCATGTAATACCAGGAATAAGAACTCGTTTTACTCCGCTTTTAATAAATTTTCCACAGGATTTATTATTCCGTGAAAGAAAAAAATCATGACACATCATTTACGAATTGTTTATGGGTGATTCTTCATCCTGATCTTTAATTCTTTTCATCACTTGGCTATATTCATCTGAGGAACCTTCTTCCATTTCTACATATGTTTCCTCCGTGAATAAATTTGGTTCTTCTATATCATGCTCATTTATCGACCTTCCATTTAAGTCCATTTTCATATAATCTCACTTCTGGTGATAAGTTTTGTTATTTGAACCTGCATTTTCTTTAAATTCAGATACTATGCTGAGTGGTGGTATGCCAGTAGCATTGCTTGTAAGTTCATTGTACTTTATCAATGTGTGGGATATTGTTCTTTTAGGTGTGATGTTGTCAGGTTGTGGTGGCTTTGAATCTTTAACACTTCCCGTGTTATCCTGTATTACTATTGTTTTTGAACCTCTCTGATAGATAGGTTCGTCTTGTAGTTTTGTGACGATATCTTCATCGATATTTCTCTTGCCTGACTGTAAAAAGGAGTTATATCCCTCGAAGATGTCTACTAATGATGAAATGATTCATAAATTTTACCTCCAAGAATAGATAAGTTACACAAAGATAGAACTGTAAGGTGTCTGTTTTTAATCACATGTGACTATTTTACAATTAGAATATTTTACAAACTCATAAAAAAAAACTTGTACATGTATATAGGTTTTAACAATGATTTTTGGCTATTTTATGAGGTCAATTGAGCTATGAAAGTATATGTCGTTTAGCTTATATGGTATAATTTGACACCTGTCTTTGCTAAAAGGACGTCTTCATTGCCATCAATATCTTCATACACACCAATTACGAATGTGTGCTCTGGAAATGTGCTCACAGGTAATGATTCGGTTTCTTCACCACATTCCAATTTATCTTGTGCATGGTCTATTTGGGAAAACGATTGCTCAGTATAGATATTTTCTTTGGAGTTTCCATGTAAACTAGGTACCACGTCTCCAGTTTCTTCAGGTATTTCGACAGTTTCACCATTATGCTCTTGATCCCCATAGTTTTCTTGAAAAAAAAAGTGTTGTTTTTTTTTTGTCAGCGATTGAAAGAAATCAACAAGTTCTGTATATGTTAAAAATGTTTAAATGTATCTTTTCTTTGCCAAAAACTTTTTTTTACTTTAAGAATTGTTTTTATGTTATGTGTAGTTTATATTTACTTAGTAAATCATACCTGTAGTAATAGTTTGGTTCTGACGATTTTGTTCTTGAAGAGCATTATTTCTGTGAAACCTATTTACAAAATTCAATCTATATTCATGTATGTTCTCGTATTGAACAACAATTAGCTTTGTTCTAACTCAATCATAATTTCAAAGTAATATTTCTAATTCATTATCATGCTTACAATTCAGTCTGTCCGAGTGTTAAGTGTTTTTTACCTTGATTGAAGGAAGAGGAACAGAATGGTATTAAAAATAGCGGTGAAGAATCCAATGAGAAAATACGCAACATTTACCCCGTCACCACTGCTTACCAAATTACCGCTGTTTACTTCTTCTATAGTGAAAAAAATCCCATAACCAATCTCTTATTCTTTTAAGCTGATATTTCTAAACATTTACCTAATAAATTTAGCTTAATTAAGCGTAAACTGAAGTTTAATACATAGACTAAATATTTTTTTTATCTTACTTACATTGATTATCAATATCGTAGAAAAGAAAAGCTCGAAAATTTAATCCTTGATAACACTTTAATGTATTCACCTTTAAACATTTTTAAAATTTGATTTCAAAATATTAAGGTGTTGTACAGTTTTAATTTTTGTCACAGAAATGTTATGGGATAGAATGTAATTGTCAAAATTATTTAAGGAAGTTCTTACCAATTGACTGGTTTTTATCTTTCAGGCAGCCATATTTTTTGCTACACAATTCGACATTACAGCGACATTTAGTTTGACAGAACTTTCCAAAATATCCAGGGACACACTCTCCAGAACAATTAACACCATGTGTACCAAGAGGGCATTCTAAAGAGTAATTTGATATGAGAAATGAACGTAATTTTATCACTTTTTTCAGGACATTGAATCAAACAATAGTATATACAACATCGAATCAAACAATAGCACAAACGATATTGAATCAAACAGTAGTACAAACGATAATGAGTCAAACAATAGCACCTACACATTAAATCAAACAATAGCACATACGATATTGAATCATTCAATAGCACATACCAAAACATGAACCATTCCAGGGATCGTAATAGTTGAGACAGCACCTAAATATAAAAACCACATTTGCGTAAAATGATTGCGATAAAAACAAAACAACATTAATTTCATTGGCTGAATTACTTATTAATGTCAACCGCTAAAAAATATTAATGTCAACCTGTAAAAAACTATCATGACCCAAAATACATTCCTTTTCGAAATTCAGGCATTTTACCCTTATGAAACCTTTATGAATGTTGAGATGGCCTTAACATCTGCAAAATGCCTCTTATCTGCTTAAAGGAATTTAGATTTTCTGATATTCTACTCGCACATGCGTTTTAACTTTTCTAAGCTTAATATGTATTACTGTACAATGTTCAGTACAGGGTAGAATGTATTTCTGATTTTTTGTCGTGCCGGATTTTTTTTTTTTTTTTTGTCAATCAGGAAAACAGCCAGAAAGTACTTAAAAACTTGAATATACTAAATGAAATTTCCCACCATTTCCTCTGAAAACGGCGTCAAAAGAATTGTTGTCGGAAGTCTTTTCAGCTTTTTGCATTACATATTCATTCGTTATGTTGATATTGTTCCTTATCAACCCCCCAAAAAACCTATCCTGTCTGTATATTCATTATGTTTTAACCATACTTAACACATGTGGTCGAGTAAATTCCAATTTTCAAAGCATTTTGAAATTACATGGCTTGCATTCTGCAGTCTGAATTGAGTGTCAATTGGTTATTTCACATTTTTATGCTGTTGGTTGAATAAAATAAATAATGCAATTAGAAATTAATAGTTGTAAGAAAAAGAAAACAAAGCACTTTACAAAGAAAAAGCACTTTACAGGTTATAAGTCCACTAATTGTTAGAAGAGCAAATAATAGGACAATATGATGGGTAGTGCCATGAAGGAGTAAGTATAGGATAACGACTTTCTAGACCCGTGTTTTCTATGTCATATGTCATGATCGACAGAAAGGAAAAAAAACATTGACAATTTAAAACAAGTATATGTTAAGAAATTTCATTCAACATATTCCTTTCATTTCTGATTTCTGTAATCATTTATGTGGTCGTTGCAAATATTCAAAAGAATCTTTGGCAGTCAATTTTCATAATGACAAACTAGTTTGGACTTCGGTTAATAGATGTGGATACTAAAAAATTCTAAAGAACTTTTGGACAATTTGAAATCACAAGACTTTACAAAAGTTAACAGCTTACAAACTTAGGACTTTTCAACTTTATACACAACAATTCCCAAGGACAAATTAAAATTCAGGCTTCATGATATCATTGACAGCTGCTTCTTCAATAATAATGGATCTCGTAAATTTACTTACCTCGTCATTGGTCATTCGCAAAATCATTTTATCAAAACGGATTCTGATTGCACATATAAGTACTCTGAAGTTGGCATCAAGAAGATGCTTGAGTTTCTGATTGACAATATCTATGTGGTGTTTCGAGACCAGGTATTCCAACAATCTATTGGAATCCCATGGGTACAAATTGCGCTTATTAGCAGACTTATTCTAATATTCATATGAAGCAAAATTTATGCAAAATCTTGTGCGTGAAAAGAAGAAAACACTTGTTGTGGCATTCAACTCGACATTGATTAATATCGACGACGTATTGTCAATTGATAATGGTAATTTCCATCCCTACGTCGATACGATATATCCTGGTGAGCTTGAGATAAAAGATACCACAGAGTCCGACACTTCTGTTTCATACTTGGATATTTTACTTGAAAAAGACACTAATGGTAATCTAACAACCAATCTATATGATAAATGTGATGACTTTAACTTTTCTATCGTCAACTTCCCTTACTTATGCAGCAATATACCTTCATCACCCGATACGGAGTAAATATATCTCAGTTGCATCGATACGCAACAGCATGCTTTACGTATGAACAATTTCTAAAACGAGGTACTTTATTGACAAGCAAGTTGATGAAACAAGAATATCTCTTTTAAAGACATCATTTCGTAAGTTCTATGGTCGACACAATGACCTTGTCAGCAAATACAATTTATAATTAAGTCAAATGCTGACTGACGTTTTTCATACCAATTGTTAGTCCATTTATTATACACTGAATTGACGACGGATTTTTTCCCTGTTATTTCCTGATCATGACAAGGAGCACACGGCGGATGTGACCGGTCGGCAGGGGATGCTCACTCCTCCATGGCACCTAATCCCATCTCTAATGTTTCAGAGGTCCGTGTTTGCTCTGCTCTTATTTAGTATTGTTTTATGGACTTTGAGATTGAATACTGTTCGTTATCTCCATATCCTTCCTTTATTTGTTTTGTACAATTCAAGATGACAAATACATGCGACACATTTGCATATCATTTTTTATTTTTTTTTTTACAAATTAAATGTGAGGGCACAAATTATCTTAGCTACTAGAATTAACTGTAGAGGCTCTTTAAAAAGGTAATTAAGTTATTTACAAGTACGCAGGAAATTGTTGTATATTAAAATTTTTAAGGTCGTAAAATGTGTCTTCCTCAACCAATAAAGATCCATCACTGCTCAATGGCTCATAAAATCAATCAATCTATCAAACTTTATTTTTTGATTTGTTGAAAGGTTTATTGCTTAAAAATATATTTTGATGTTGAAAGAGAAACGCAAAAATACGTGGGAATAAAAATGTTTAAAAAATGAGAATTTTAAGACCACAAAACATCACGTACAATTATTTTTATGCATTTTTTCTGAAACATTTATATAACAAGTTCTGCAGATAGTTTGTGTAGATTTTCGTTTCTCTACAAAGTCGTGATGTAATGAATTATCTGATCATGTCTGACTTTGTTAAACTAGTCCTATTTTTAGTGTCCGTAAAAGCAGGAAACACACGTTGGTTATTAAATTATATATAACTGATAACTATTTATAACCAACTATTTTTATTTCTTAAAGTTAGATTTTGATAGCAAATCTATATGTAAAATACATGAAAAATAATTTTTTCAGAAAGAGATCAACATTTCTAAAATCATATGATTGTCTATGTGAGTACATTGTTATGTTAAAATGTAGATATAAACGATGCTTTTGAACGCAGTTTGTTGAACAGGAAAATATAAAATTTTTAGCCACAAACTCTAAATAGTTTTGTTATGTCAGGTTTCATAATAAATGAAATGTAAAAAAAGATTGATTTACATATCCTGCACAAAAATGAAAAGAGATCCAGTGATCATGAATAAAGAAAGAAAGTGATCAGAAAAGTAACTCTTCCTTCGCTATTCCTATTCAGATATTTACAAGAAAACAAAGTTAATGGTAACTTAGCAATCGACGTAATGATTTCAATTTTGAAATCGTCAGCTTCATTGACTTATATACTAATAACTTAACACCTGGGACATATATGTCTCAAATGATTAGGTATGCTCTACGTTCGGAATAAAGAAGGATGTAAAAATTTGACCAACCAAAATATAATGCAAGATTATCAACAATGTCGCAATTATTTTGTAAATTGTATGGTGAATGCAGTCACCTAGTTAGCAGAAGCAATTTATGATAGATATGCTCTACGTTCGGAAAAAAGAAGGATGTAAGTTTTTGACAAACAAAAATGTAAAACAATATTATCGATCAACAGTGTCGTCATTATTTTGTAAATTTTATTGTCAGTGCAGTCACCTAGTTAGAAGAAGCAATTTAGCATTAAATCAAATGCTGAGTGACGTTTTGCACACTGTCAGGCCATAAAATTTATTTGCACACTGAAATGTGTACGAATTTTTCCGTTTTTTCCCTGTCATAACAAAATAAATACACCAGATGTTACTGGTCGGCAGTGAATGCTCACTCATCCAAGCTTGATATCGGAAATTTTTGCTTCAATATTGTAATTGGCTATTTAATTGACAGAAAAAAGAACATTTATTAACTTCTATTTTTTTACATTTCAGAGAGAAGAACTATGTGTATGCATTAATTGAAGCAAAATTATTGTCATCCCATATATTGATTTCTTGTATAAAACTATACATTCCTTTGTAGAAATAAATCTTCTGAAAAAAAAACATCAGTTTAATTAAACATAATGATTTTGATTACATACAAATTTATCATAATAGCATATTTTGATAGCAAATTTAATATTTCTAAAATTCAATTCATATTACTGTAAGATATGTGTAACATACTTATTTAGACATATTCAGAATACGAACAAATAAATGAACGACAAGTGCTTTTTTTATTCTTTTTTCATTTCAAATTTGGTGCAGTTATACGTTTGTTTTGATATCCATAAGCAATGCAGTGTTGAAATGATGGTCTAACAATTTATATTAAATATTTCAGTCAGCATTCGACTTAATGGTATATGCAGCTCTCCATTGACAAGGGTGGTCTCGCCATTTTAGTGAAAAAAATTTGAAGGGACATTCAACAAACGAAGAAAACAATTAATTGAACGACTGATTTTCATCCTGTGTTTGGGATACTTTACTTTTCTGAAAAGCATCCTCGGAGTGTTTGGAGGATAAACTGACATCAGAGTCTGAATCACAGTCATCCAGACTATGGTGATCTTCAGAAATCCAAACATTTGTCAAACAATATGGATCATCGTTGTTGTGTGAAAACTGACGCCGAAGTGATTGATGCATGGCATAACATTCCATTTCAGAAGGATCAAAGTTTCTTCTTAAGGACAACACACTGTACTGACAACTTTCTTCAAAAATACCATAACCATTTCCACATTTATTATTTCATTTAAAATATCATCTTCTTTGCTTTTTCTACAAGAATGCGAAGCCAAGATATCTCTGTTGTCTCCATCATACCCTATGGTTAAATCCATTAATTCTTCCTCCTTCTGGATAGACAGATTGTTTCCTTTGGGTAAAACCTGGCTTTGAGATTCCATCATTTGAGAGGATCTTATGTCAGCGTAGATATTTGTATCACGATCTGTATCCGTCATAGGATGTATATCTACAGTTACAGATGATGTTGTTTGATCATTTTGTCCTGCTGAAACGGCTTGTGAATCTAAACAAAGGTATCAACAAATTCAGTTCTTTTATCAGCGTCAAAATCAATGGTATACATTACTGAGTCTGTATGTTTGTTTATTTTTTTTTTTAGCTTTAAGCCTCGGAATTAAAAGAGAGAGAGTCATTGTATGTGTATCTAATTTAAAATATCGTTTTGGCTGGTTTGAGGAATGTTCACCGCATTGATTTAGTCATCTTATACTTGGCCAAAATATGGAATTTAAACACATGCATCTCACATGTACGAGTGGTGATAAAAAAAATTCGCGAAATAATTGAATAACTTCCATAAAAGAAACAATATTTGGTTTCAGTGTTGAGTATATTTTAAGTCCTCTCCGATGTTAATACACCTCTGTCACCGTTCTGCTCATGCCCGAATCACGTGATATAGACAATCACCTGATCTCCTCCATGGCGTTCTGTCACAAAAACCGAAAGATTATTCTGAGTTTTATATTTCTTTCCATGTTAGTTTATTTTTATAACAAGAATGGTATCTTTGTCAGAAATGGTCAAATCTCGGCAACAGAATGGGTGGATAATAATATCCTTTCCAAAAATAAGCATGGCAACCATCAAAACCCAAATCTTCTGTCTTGGGAGAGACGTTTTTTTTCAACGTGGATAGAGAATGGGTGCCTCCTTTTTATCATATCTAATATGTTTAAAATCTAAAGTAAACGATATCGTAGGTATTTAATAGGTATATTATTGTTGAATTAATTATCTTATTTTTCAAAGTGTAAATTGGAGGTCTTTGATAGAAAATTGCTTAATTGAAAATACACCTCTTTTCAAACTTGCTTCACTGGGCAACATAACAAGCATCATTTTAAACCATCTGCCTTCCTTCACTAAGACGATCAATCCAATCATTGGTTAAAAATAACAGAAGTCATTTGTTTTAATAAACTGTGTACAGATTATTTTAAGCTACTGTAAATGAACTTCTAATATATAGCATAAATTTTACAGTGGATCGTTGAACGAGTACGATTGAGACAACCATTTTTCATCACAAGTGACCTACATAGTGACCTCATTTTCACATTGTGACGTCACAAATAAGGAGCAATCCTTTATTCAACATATGCTTTCTATAGAACTTGTGTTTGGCTATGCGTGTACCAATTGTTTTTCTAATCTGAATTGTGGTTTTGTAGATGTAAAGATAGTTCGAGAACTTTTTGAACACCCCTCGTATTTGGAAATTTAAATCACCTGTTTTCTGAAAATTCCCTGTTTGGCGTCCTTTATTTTTCCTGGCATAATAAGAGAATAAAATCAAGATTTTATGCATTAGTTAACTGCTTGTAAGGATGACAATAGGATAATTCTTTGGAATATTAAATGTTATGCTTACCTTGACTTGTAGTATAAAAACCCTGTTGCTATACAGACCATAAATATGCATCCCATTAGAGTGAAGAAAGTTTTCTGCCATGATTGAATATCATCTGTATGTAAAGGTGCCACGTGCGAAGCTTAAAGTTAAAAAGTCCTTCATGTTTATTCCAACAGATTCTGTTTTAACACCAATATCTGTAATAACTCGTCTTTTATTGATCTGATACATGCACAATATTGTAGGAATCAAAGAACAAGTTTTACTCGTGGTAACTATTGTCAAAGCCAAATAAGTGCATTCGAATTGTAGGAGAAGTTACACTGGACATGAGAAAACTGTACATTATATTAAATCAAACATAGTATTTTACTTACCTCCCCAGGCCATAACGTACCTTATCTATTTCTTTCATTACTCTTTGTTTTGGCGAGTTTGAACCTTATCAACACTGAATGGCATTGATCACATTGCAAGAACAGTATCATTCAAACCGAATTTTAATGGACATTTATTTATTTTATAGAAATAATAGATATACAACTGCAATACCAAACTAATTTATTAATTCCATTTCCTTGTCTAAAATTCCAAGTTTTTGAGTAATTCTTAAATCTTTCTTCTCCTCCTTTGAATACAAGGAAGAATAACCTTATATGTTTGCAAGATAAAAATTTCTTCTTTTGCAATGTATTTCAATGAAAACGAATATTTTTTAACAGATTTTTCATGTTAAACTGGGAGTTTAAAACTTCTTAAATATTAAAAGTATTCAAGCATACTATATTTAAACAAAATAATCCTCCTCACCATATCTAAATCTATCAAATAGAAACTCTCCACAATTAAAGTGATTGCTTAGAAAATGCCATACATGTAAATGTACTCCTAGATTAAGTAGAATGATTTAGTCCTTGAAAACAGTTAAGGGCACAAGACCCATCTTGACAATTACCTGTCTCTCCACAAGTCATTCCTTTCCGATATCGTTTAAGAGTTATAAGGAATTATGTATGTATAAGATATCAACAAATACAGTGCAAGATTACATTTTGATATGAGAGGTCCCGAAAATTATCTTGATTCTGATGTTTCAAACTTGTGAAATGATTTGAAGTCTCCTCCAACGAAAAAAACATTTTATCATCTGTCCTTTAATAAATTGTATTCTATATTATCTAATGATCAGTTTTTGTACATGATTGTAAAAATATATACCTGTACTAGAAGAAACAAGTTTGTTATTCTTTTGACAGCCATGAACTCTATCACAGAGATGACTTGAGCAGTTACATGCTTCAAGACAAAATCTCCCATAATAACCAGTAACACATTTTTGACTACAGTTTACACCAAATGTTCCAGCCGGACACTCTAAAACAATGACGTATTGGTTACAAATGAATAACACAATAATTATTATTCCTTAATTTACAATGTACCAATGACTGAGAAAAAGATACTATAAACACAGTGTAAAAGTCAGAAATTTCGTTTTAATGTTTACTCAAAAGAAATCTAATTCTGTATACTTTGTTTTATTTTTTTTTTCTCTATTTTTGTAAACTGTTCTTTGTTTTCCAAATAAGTATGTAATTAAGAAATTTTACCTTTGCATATGTTTTCTTCTTTGAAGTGATTAAAACAACAACTACCATCACCTTAAAAAAAGTTACCATTTGTGTACAATTTCACTATTTGATTTTACGCTTAAAAGTAAATCGATGTTGGACTTTTTAAAATGTTTAATCTACTTCCAAGAACTTCAAATATGATGATTTTAAACGAGGCTGATCATATTCCTTTTTTCATAAACCTGGTTGTCATTAATTTACGTCGTTTGAGAACATGTATAGAACATGGTCTTGCGTATCGAATCAAGTAAGATGAGTCATTATTTTTGGAGGATAATATCCGCGTCATATCTTTGATCTCGGCAATAATCTGTGAGAGAATTATGATTATTAAGGAATTCATCAGATAATTTTTGTCGCCTTGGAATTTTGAGCGGAATATGCCTCGTTAAATAGCTTAAGTAGAAGATATTCACAGAAAACAAGAAAAAAAGCATGAAAAATTATCATCAGTTGTTTTGAACCAACCTCCTCTCACATGCACAGATGTAGTGGACTTTGAAGATTAGAAATTCTAAAATGATGCCCAGACCAAGCATTGTCGA
Organism: Saccostrea glomerata; assembly: GCA_003671525.1. Taxonomy (NCBI): domain Eukaryota; kingdom Metazoa; phylum Mollusca; class Bivalvia; order Ostreida; family Ostreidae; genus Saccostrea; species Saccostrea glomerata. The sequence continues at coordinate 32,481 of PRKT01001631.1, read as the reverse complement.
TCTCGTACTGGACTATTCCCTCACATTAAGCCACGTCAAAAGCTATCTCTTTCTATCTTATTTTATATATTTATGGAACGTTTTACTACTTTAAGTGGGACAGTTTATGAATTTCAAAATACTTTGATGCAGGAAAATATATACATGTACTTGATATGTCAAGTTAATATCGCACAAAGTGGGCACGTGTTACATTGAAATATATAGGAAACGATTAAAAGGTTCCGATAAAATCAATATAGATAATATAAATCTGTTTCTCTGACTATTTCTCTCTTCCCCATTCTCTCTCTATAAAATCATACACAAAAAATGCCAAATATTTAATATTCACTTCTTGTCCCCAATAAGGATATAGAAAGAAGCGAGATAGAGAGTGGAGGAATGAAGGAAGAGAGAGATATTCATGAATTTATGAATTTGGCAGTTAAAGTTGGTTTGTCAACATTTAGTTACACTTGTCTTCCATAGAAGCTTTCCTTACACATGTTACATGAGTCTACAACTAGATAATATATCAGGGTAGTAACGCAGAACAAATGTTCATACTAACATATTTTTTGTATTGTTTTGATATATACCTAAACACGATCTATTGCTATCCTGGTTCAAGCTCATGCAATAACTGTAAAAATAAACATGACAGGCACATTCACCCTAAGGGTTTACTTTTAGAGTTTTATTACATTGCGGAAGAGTTATTCTTATAACGTTATCGAAGAACTAATCAATCCGGGCAGACTGGACTGCATGCTGCTGTTGTGATAATGCACAAAATGATATTAATCCTAAAATTATGTTCATTGATGTTCATCTTTGTTAAACAATGGTTTATCTTTTCATGTGGATTCAAGTTCATCTGTTCCATGTACTTAGTTTTTCCAATAAAAAGGCTTCAAAGAATAAGTATTTATGCTGAATATATTTGGATCCTACTTGAACATGTGTTCTTCTTCCTTCTCATCACTGTGTGTGCTAACTGATTTGAGAGTCATAAGTACTGTATCAATAGACCATTTATGTGGAGAGCAATTATAGAAGTTTTTAAAGTTTGTTATACCACTTCACACACCAAAATTTGTTGAGATAAACAAATTTGGACATTTAAGTTTAATTGCTAAAATACCCCATTTTTATTGAGGTGTCTAATTTAGTGTTTTAACAATGGTCTACAAATTATTACAAAAAAACGCCAGCATTCAAATTCATAAGAAATTGTATCTTCGGACAAGAACATCTTATCCACCAATGCCTGCGCAAAATGTTGACAATGAATGAGACTGTTAATGTAATTCTGTGGTAATTGCTTTCCTCATCTTAGAAAATGTTCGAATATAAATTTTAAAACACAATTTTAGAAATTGTTCATACGTGCACTTGCGTATTGAATCAACTGAGATATATATATACTCCGTATGAAGATGATGAAGATGTTGCTTTATTAATGAATTAGCGTTACACACTACGACCTGATCTTATTATAATAAATGATTTCCTACTGGTAATTGTGAAATAGCGAATTATTGTCCGCACCACAGCTGCTAAAATATAAACCGCGATTTTTAAGTACACATGTAGTAGTAACTTTCATAAGGATATTCAATTGTTTATATGTAAAGATGTTCATTGACATTTATTTCATGAGTATATTAAAATATTTTGATCCTCAGGTTCTGAAAATCAAGCATTGACAGATAGAAAATGCTCACAAAAATGTCTCTGAATTTTCAAAGAAACATGGTTCTATCCACAATAATATTTCAAATTCATTTTAATTTTTTTAGGATTTGCAAATAATACCTGCTATGCTTTTTCTAATTCAAATTTGATCAATTAACACATTTTAAAAATTAAAATCATAGGTATCCTGGCTTTTGAAGAAATTCCACATTTTTTATACATGAACAAATAATGTACTTTAATTTCTTTTATTTACTTCGATCATTTCACAATGCAAAAAGTATAAATATTCTCTTGTCATTGCAAAGCACCATAAAACTCTTCTAATATCATATCATGTCAATAAACATTGGTTTCTATGGTAAGATTAAAATGAACATCCATTTCTTGATATACGTAATTTTAAAATGCTATTACGGGGTAAAAATTTCGACTTTTTATTAGACCTTTCTGAGAAATTCACATTGAAATATTTACAATGTAAATTGTTGCATGGAAAAATTAGAGGATCCTATACCAGCAAGGATATTAAAATGTACAAAATAATTACTCCAAAAATCAAATAAACATTATTTGCAAAGCTGAAATGGAAAGGGTGATGACAAAAATCTAAAAAAAAATTATATTCAGTATATATTTGTAAGCATCGCATAACACATTGAATCTTAGAAATTAAAGAAGTTGGAACAGTTGACCCAGGATTAAGATTCCTTGCCGACCGGTCACCACACTTGTAAATGAAATGACAGTTGAGTGCTCTGAGCTTGTAAACTTACATATTTTCCAACACTTTGCACTCATCAAAATTTTGCGTGACAATATATCATTTCTAATCATTTTGATGGCAAACCCCTTGGCTATTTATTCGGAAAATAAAATTTATCTTAAAATTACAGAGATATCTCTAAATTTAGTGAGATATCTCTTTTAAAACAGAGATATCTCCCAACTCAAAGTGATATCTCTTATTTGTAAGATATATCTCTTTGAGAAAGATATATGTCTTGATCGAAGAGAGATATCTCGTATACTTAGAGAGATATTTCTTATACGTATATCTTCCTCTTTAACAGATTTCTTTTTTTCCTTGAGAGATGTTTCTTTCGTGAAAAGAGATGTCTTTAAACGTTTAAGAGATATGTATTTTCACCTGAAGAAATATCTCTTTTAATTTTGGAGATATCTTTCCAAGTTAAAGAGATATCTCTTTAAGTTAATCCTAAAAGATATTACTAAAAGTGAGAGATATCTTTTAAAATTGTTAAAAAGATATTTATTGTAAAGAGATATTTCTCTTCAATATTTTTATTTAAATTCTATTTAAAATAATTGCTAACTTACAGAAGTTATTCCCGAAAGTACATTAAAGTATTTCTAAATTTGACATATTCATGAAATCCTACATTATCGCTTTACTTTACATGACAAATAATTCAGTGTTGTCTAGATTTCATACATGTATTTGCAATAGTTGATGATATTTTCGAAAGCTGAGAAAATTCAGTCTATTACATTTGAGATTATATAATTATGCTTACTTTCGTTTTCTTGAATATTAAGTTTTTAGCATATGATCAACGAAGTTGCCATTATTATTTGTTGTTTCAAACAAGGAATTTATAGCATTTTTGTCTATATAGTACTTATATTATTCAGGGTATACTTTTAACAGCGAAATTATACCAGTGACTTTACCTTCTGATTCACTTTCGTTTTAAAGTGGAGAATTAATTCTTTTATTTTGAGGATCACTGAAAAATAGATCTCTCTTTCATTAAAAGAGATATCTCTTTAGCTTAGAATGATATCTCTTTTTTAAAATCTAACTTGGAAAGATATCTCTTTTAATCTTGCTAAAGAAATATCTATCTAACTTTAAGAGATATCTCCCAAGGTTATGAAGATATATCTCTCTAAGTAAAAGAGATCTCTCTCTTACAAAAAGAAATAGCTCTCTAAGGTATAAAGGTATACCTTTTGGTCAAAGTGATAGCTCTATAAGCTAAGGAGATATCTCTCTATGCTAGAGGAATATCTCTTGTATTGAAAGAAAATGTTTATTTCACGAATTAATTGTAAAAGGGCTTGTCATACATTTTGTTGTAAAACTAAGATCAGAATTTGATTTACATGCTTCCCAAATCTAATGATTATATGCCTCTAAATTATTCATAATGCAATAACAATCTTCATAAATTGAGAGTGTGATGATTACTTATAGAATAGTTTTACATCTATTACGGTACATTTCTTTGTAAAGAAAGAACTGTTTATGGTCCCTTTTCTTCCGTTTCTCCGTACTGTTTTTCCTAGATATAAAATTTTGATGTCTGTTTTTCTTGATACTTTGCATCTTTGCAACCCTCTGAGCGATTACTATTACCACATTTATGCTCTGAGAAACAGTCACTTTCAACATTCTCAGATTAAGTGTGGAAACAATTAGACGATATCATCATTACTATGAAACTCAATTATTTTGGAGGAAAATAAATCAGCATAAATATTTTCATTCACCTATTTCATTTTCTATCTCCTGGTGAATAAATTTACAAAATGTGGCGCTAATTGCTGGATACTAGATTTTAAAAAATGTTAATAAGAATGAATGATATGGAGATAATGAACAGTATTAAGTTTAAATACCAAAGTTCATAAAACAATACAAGAAAGGAGCAGAGTCAAGTTTCCCTAACAAAAATACTTGATAAACTATAGTTAACTATACTACCAAAGTTAAAACTTTGGAACTTAGATTAACTGTGGTGAAAACTTTGGAACTTTGGTTTACTATGGTGAAAACTTTAAAATTTTGATTAAGTACTATAAAACCAGCGGGATTATGTTTTTATTTTCCATTCTGTACATTTATGAAATTTCAAGATTACGATTTATTAAACATTCAACTTTTAAAAAACCCGACCCGTCCCCTAAAGGAATAATGTACAAGAAATGAATTTTACTGTAAAACTGCCTTTTTTAGCGATAAATGATTATTATAAGCAATATTTATTTAAGGACAGATGACACAACCCTTTTTTTCTTTGGAAATTATTTAATATCATGTCACAAGGTTAGTAAAGTTAATGGTTCTTAGAATTTTTTCTCCTAAGAACTGGAATATGAAGAAGAATTGGAAAATTTTAGTTATACTTCAATGAAAAAACAAAAGTAGAAAAATCACATTCAGTAAAGTTTTTCATGTGAAAACAAATTTCAGAATATGTCACCATGGTGCTAAAAGTGTAATATAAACTTAAGAAAAATATACCAAGCCAGGTGAATTTAATTAGGAAAAGCTAAATGGTAAAAATCAGCTTATGTGACATTGCTAATTTTTTGTCATTTTGTTCGACCTCTTAAAATAAACCTGGCTTGGAAATATTTTTCTAAAGTTTATATTACACTTTAAGCACCAAGTAAACATATTCTGGAATTTGTTTTCACCAAGTCTAAATGTAAATATTGCATTTAAATCAACTACTTTGCATGTTGAAATGAAGATGAACAACAAAAACCAGCCCCAACAAATCAAATATCACGCTCTTGAAAGAGTAAAATAATAATAAAAAACATTATTAAACTTCTATATAATTTGTTAAACGCAATACAGTTAAGGTGCGCAATGAAAATATCGACTAAATTTTGTATTTAAAAATGTATTCGTAATCGGGATGGCGATACTTTTTAGTACATTATTTATATCGGATAAATGTAATTATGATTAATAACTACATATCGAGGACGATTATATTTTATATTTAGACTAGTCACGTGATGCGGCAGCCACGCGATTTTAGCACATTGACTTAAAGTATTGATGTTACATGTAAATATCACTAGTGCAAGGGCATAACCAAGTTAAATTTTCAAGTTTAGTATATAAATATTTTCAACAAGCATTGTAGTTTCTAAAAAGTGCTGCGATCCTGTCTTAATTCTGCAATTTCATTGTTAAAATTATACTTGTATGACCAAATGCTGTATTTTTTGCTGGTCAGCGGCATGAAATATTGATATAATTAAATTGTTTTGAAAATTTCATCAGGATCGCAGCACTTTTCAGATACCAGAATAGTTCTATAGTTAAAATGTAAAAGTTTATTTTGATCCATAGAGTGTATGCCCTTGCACTAGATAGATTTATTAAAACCCCCTACATTACCCTCCGATGTACTTGCATACAAATATACGGCAGTGTCAATTAAATACGTAATGTACAGAAAATATCTTAATAAAATAGTGAAGAAAACATTAAATTCAAGTTATTGGCCGATAGAATATCTGTAAATAAAATTTTATTTAATAAGAGAATACATATTTTGTTGAGAAAATATTACTTGATCTGTCTCTCTCACTGCATACAAACTACGTCAAACTACGTTGTAAGAAATGACGTCATATTGACAAGTGTATTCTGATCAGTGACTTGTTCATAACTTCTTATGTGGGATTTAACTAACGACAAAACAACACGCTGTAGTAAGTTTTTATGTAATTTGATGATTTCTTACTGGTTAAATTAGCAGATAAACTCATTTTGAGGTATTTTAAAGTAATGTTGTATGACGTATATTGTGAATGATGTCATAGTCAAGTTTTCCCGTACAAATTAGGCTCCGCCTCCTTTTTGTAACCTTTACTGTGCTGCGAAGTAATTACATAAAACTTTGGAACTTTGGTTAGCTTTGGTATAAACTTTGGAATTTTGATTTTCTATGATGAAAACTTTGGAACTTTGATTTACTATGGTTAAAACTTTGAAACTTTGATTTACTATTGTAAACTATAGCAATTAATTGTTAAGTATAGTTTGCAATAGTATTTTTGCTAGGGTTGATTTTGCATAGCTGTCAAATAATGACCTTGCGTCTAGAATACGCGGGTTTGTTAAGGCAGCATATTGATCAGAATTCGACGAAAAAACTTCTGCTATCATTATGCATTCTATAGACTTTAATGGGACTTATACTACAGGAAGCACTACACCATATCATCACCACATGACATCTATAATTAGAAAATATGCCTTGATGAAAAAGTGAAAAGTTGAACACTAGCCCTGGGATAAATAATTTCTATTGGTACCAATAGTTATGTAAAAATTCTCTGTACCATGAAAAAACTATCACAGAAATAATTATTCAACACTTTCAGACGAAACCTTCCCAAATTTTTTACATTTTGTCCATAAGATAAAAAATGCATCAATTTCCATTAACCATACGATTCTAGCAGCACTTCCTAAAAACATTAGAATAAGAACTTTATATGGAAACAAAAGTAAAGTTTCAAAGTATGCGGATAGTGTTGAAATTTTGCATCATTTTTGTTACGAACGACAGAGGAAAGACTGATCGGCAAGTAAACATACTGTCTGCTTTTATTGTACAAGGAAATTGTAGAATCGTATTAGCATACCTCATACCTTATTCATAAGCTTTATTCCCACATTAATCACAGATGATATTCATTCGAAATGCTTTTAAACTTCTGTTTCTTGAAGGGTTTTTTTTACATGAACTTTCCATACATTTCACTTTCACTCTGATAATACTGATCTACAGTTATTACGTTACGTATTTGGTAATTAACCCCTGTGATAAATACATTGGCCAAGAAACAACAAGATTCCGTTTATATTATGCCTCGGCATATTTTGATTAATTTTAACGACCTCAATTCAAATATCGATTCAAAGAAATTATCAACTCTTAAGTTCACGTCATATAGCTTACTATGACGTCATATCATATAGGAAAGTAGAATACTCAGTTGTAACCTTAAGGTAAGTCACTCGTCATCTTTTTAGAAAAGTTCACGCAGAAGCTCTTACTTCAAAACTACTTATTAAAATTCAATTTTTATAACATATTTAAATTCAACAACGTAAATTTTTTAACATTCAATGAAAAAACTGCTCAAAAATCTACAAAGAAGCAAGATTTATTAGGGACTATTTCTTTTGGTGGAAGGATATTTAGCAGAAAATTCTGCAAATCTGCACATTTATAAAATTTAATGTAATGGAAATTAAGCCTCACATACTTTTGCTCGGAGAATATTTTCCGTTTTGATATTGCTAAAAATATTTAATATAGGTCTTAATTTATATTTTTAGACTAAGTTTTACACCTTCCCTCAACAAATTTTTCCAAAAAATGAAAATATATTAAAGAAGTCAAGGTAAAATGTACACCATTTTTTGCCTGAAAATCACATATTTTGACAAATATTTCAAAATTAACATCACTGACCCCACCTTTTTCTTTCATTGTTTTAAACTACTCGATACTTGTGACTGATCAGCACCCAAGTCGTAAAAAGTTTGATATAAGAAAAATTTTTATTGCCTACTAAGTTTTTTAGTACCTCAAATATGTTATTTTTTAGTGCAAAAAGGTCACACAATAATTTACGCGCATTAATTTGCAAGATTTGTTTATTGATAAATATTATTCAAACTATTTTACGTAAAATAAGATTATATTTATAGCCATGCTTACATCTAATCAAATATAATAAGGGTTAAAGTAATTGACCAAAGAGATGAAATTTAAGTGCAAAAAGGTCAACTTAAATGTACCGTAGATCAGTAGGATGCACACTGACCCCCTATTTTCTTTGCGATTTTGAGTTACACTTTATGAGTACTTGTCCAAAATATACTTCTCAAAAAATCCTTGATATAACAAATTTCAGGAGTGACTTACCTTAACATACCTGCAAAGTGAACCAAACTCCCCTTTGATAAATAACAAAATCTTTTCTACATTTTAACTCTACATTTTAATTAACAAACAATATAATACAAAATAAACTGTTGGTTTGTTATGTGGTCGACTGTGTCTCTCGAATGTCGACTACGTCTATGATTTCTTCCGAACGGTGTTTGGGATACACTACTATCGCTTTCCGCTAAGGAGGCTAAGACACCCTCTCCAGTGCAAGGAGATTACACTTCCCAGTGCCCATGAGTTACACGTCCGTCTTGCGCTCAAGACATTGAGATATGGCTGGTATGGGTCGTCATCTCTACACTACTACACAGGAATGATTAATGAGACATGTTAAATATCATACACAAAATAACATACATATACAACTTACGCTGTGAAAACGTTACATTGCAACATGTACAATGCATAACTTAAAGTTCTATGATTTAAAGAAATCCGTATCTGGATATTTTATGATATTTACATCTTTATTAAAAATTAAAAACAAAAGGCTTACCTCAGAGAAGCAGGACCATGCCATAAATTCTAAATAAGGGTTGGGTTGAAATACCCTCAATGGTCTGTCATGTGTATAAGACAAATCAAATAGATCTTTAGAAGTTTTGAAAACGTCTTTCTACCTGGAACGCTGTGTCCAAACTGAAGCACGGGCTTAACAATTTTTCAAACGTCCAGTAATTTGAGGTATAAATCGGGGTTTAATGAACCCATTGAAAAATGGAGGCTCCCAACAGGTAAATATTTGTATTTGCGTTTCGATAATGAGATTATAATGTGATAATAGTATTTCCTATATCTATACCATAATAACCTTTTTTATCGGTAAAAAAATGACTCACTTGCATTGTTTTTGTTGGTTGTAAGACTAATTTCGTACAATTGAACATTGTTACATGTATTGCTCATAACATCTCACTCAAATTACATATAGTAAATGCATTCCATTTTCCCTCTTTTTCCTATTGTTTTGTTTGTTCTTAAAATCAAATAAATAAGATTTATTCCAAAAATTTGCATTGAACACAGTAAATACCTGTAGTAGTTGTATCAGCCACTCTAACTCTAAGATTGTCTAATGGCTGGTCACAAAGTCCAGTTAAACAATTACAAGCGGCACAGGGTGATATTGATTGCGTCTTCTCGGACAACTTTGTAGTAGTTTCTTTTTCTTCTAAAAATAAAAGAGTCCACAAATGCTTGTTAAGAATTATCTTTTTAATTTATTTAAATAAAATTAGTAAATTAACTTTTAAACTTTATAAAAACGTTAGTTCCGGTTTGATATGGATTTTTGCACACCTATCTGGAATTTTGAATCGGTCCATGATATGGGGTATTATGACGTCACCCGTATCACACAGTGCACAATGAGTGTGTTTGCTACTATGAATATGGTAAATAGAGAATAATACATGCCGACATTAGCCCTATGGCCTTCGGCGCTCGGGCAGATATTGGAGTCTCGGGTTGATATGGGATATAATACTTGTTTTTATCATATATCTAATTTGAAAATAGTTGACATTGTGACATCGTTTAATGCTCATGTGACGCCAGTTACCAGTTTCCTTGTGTGTTCAAATGAAAACAACATATTGAATGTGATAGTAAAAAGAGCCGAGTTACTCCATATGAAAGATACAGAGATGTAATGTAAAGGTATAATAAAGTGTGATAAAGGGTGAATTAAAGGGTGCTGATGCGGGATGTGTGCTTCAGGGTGCGTGCCTGTGTTTATATCAAGGATGCAAAATCCTATATTATATAACAAATATATAACAAATTGTTTTATTACACCTCTACTTTTATTACTCTATATAAAATTAATACCATAAAACTGCTCCAAGGAGACTATTTCCTCCACCGGAGCACAAATCCCTGAAAAAAACCTTCTCCCTTATGAATATTTATTAGTAATTTTAACGAATCAAAATGTACAGTGGGCGGATCAAGTGTTTTGACACGTATTTACCCTGCTAGTAAATGAATAAATGATTTTACATTTACGCAGAATCAAATAGATTCATCAATGATATTACCATAATTGAACATTAAATAATTAACGTCTCAATGGCACCGATGGAGCTTGGGATTCCTCTACAAATACGATTTTACCGAACACAATTCTAACGAAGTAGTATGTAGTCAAAACATGGGTGTGAAAAAGGGTGCATTTCTGAAGACGTCGAGATACACGGAGTCGTCCAGCTAACAAATAATTAGGTTAAGTAAAGCAGGAAATTGCCTCAATGTCAACGTTAACATATACCAGGTAAACTTTGCTCTTGGGACTGTGAATTTACTTCGAGATAAGCGTTGTAGTTGTCATAACCGAGGTCAACATATCACAAATTTTTAGCAAATCATTTATTAAAAAATGCCGGGACCGCAGACGGACGTCCCAGGTTGTCGACATATCCGATGTTGAGATACCGAAGTTTACCTGTACTTATGAAAGTATCAAACGCCAGTTGAAAAATCGAGATTTTCTTAATTTCGGTTTTTTAAAATATGTTATTTAAGGTTATTAATAACAACATTTACGGCACCAGTAAAAGCGTGTCCTTCGGGATTGTAGTTGTAGGGTGAATACGATGAGGATCATGTTTCATATGTTTGATATTTAGGTTCTGTTGAGTTTAAAGTAAGAGCTTTGATCTACAATGTAAAACAAGGTTGAATGCAAGACTGAATCTTTCTGAGATTAGGGATATTAATTGTATTAATTTATTTCTTGGCGTCGCCCGCGTGGCGCAGATGTAAGAGCATCTGCTCTAGAGCCCTTACGTTGCCAGTTAAATTCCAACTGTGGAATGTTGGGACCAGTCCTTCAGATGAGAACGTATAAACCGATATCCCTGTCGCAGTGGGTACTGGCACGAAAAAGATCCCTCACTGCTCAATGGTCCTGAGTGCCGAGTACAGGAAACCAATGTAATTCTCCATCGACAAATGAGTGAAAAATTCTCGAGAGGGACGTTAAACAACAAACAACCAATTAATCAACCATTTGTTGGAACTCAAAGGAATCAAAAAAAAAATTGTTTTGATAAACGTGACGACTTTAAACTTTTCTATCGTCAACTCCCCTTACTTATGCAGCAATATTCCTTCATCATCTGCATATGGAGTGTATATATCTCAGTTGATTCGATACGCAAGTGCATGCTCTATGTATGAACAATTTTTAAAACGAGGTAAATTATTGACAAGCAAGTTAATGAAATGATAATATCAACAGTCTCGCTTAAAGTCATCATTTCGTAAGTTCTATGGTCGATACAATGACCTTGTCAGCAAATAAAATTTATCATTGAGTCAAATGCTGACTGACGTTTCTTATACCAATTGTTAGTCCATTATCAATACACTGAATTGACGACGGATTTTTCCTGATCATGTTTAGGAGCACACGGCGCGTGTGACTGGTCAGCAGGGGATGCTCACTCCTCAATGGTACCTGATCACACCTCTGATGTTTCGGATGTTTGCTCTGCTCTTTTTTTTTGTATTGTTTAATGGACTTTGAGACTGAATACTGTTCGTTTTCTCCATATACTTTTCTCATATGTATTTGGGAAGTGACGTATTTCAGATATGGATACTTTAAAATCTCTAGGTATTTATGAAAAACATGTAATCACAAAATTTTCCCATAATCAACAGCATAAAGATCTTACGCCCTTTAAATTCATATGCAATTATTCCCACGATAAATACTGATTGAATACAAGTACTCTTAATTGGTACTGAGAAGATGTTTAGGTGTCTGAATGACAATGTCTATGTGGTTTTTGAACACTGGGTCTTTAGACAATCTAAAATTCACATGGATATTTATTGCACCCCGTTATTAGCAGACCTACTTTTGTTTCATGTGAAACAGAATTCCTTCAAGATGTTATACGTGAAAAGAAGGAAACACTTGCTGTGTCCTTATGCTGGACATTAAGATATATCAGCGACGTATTGTCAATTAACAATAGTAACTTCCCTTTTTCTTTCGATACGATGAATACCGCTGAACTTGAAATGAAAGATACCACAGAGTCTGCAATATCTGTATCATATTTAAATATTTTACTTGAAAAGCTGATAAACGCTATGACTTTTCAATCGTCAACTTCTATTACTTATGTAGTGATATACATTCATCATCTGAATATGGGGCTATTATCTTGTTAAATCAATAAAAAAGAGCATGCTCTGCATATGAACGATTTCTAAAACAAGGTAAAGGTTTTGATAGAAAAATTCTTGATACAAGAATATGAGCAGTTTTGTTAAAATGTCATAATTTCGTACATTCTATGATAAGTACAATGACCTTGTTTTTAAAAACAATTTTTCAGTAAGTCAAATGAAGACTGAACTTTCTCATACAAATTGTAGGGTCATTGCATACAAACTGCATTGTCTACGGATGCATCTATTATTTTTTCGAACATGACAAGGAGAACACGGCTGGTGTGTCCGGTCGGCGGGGGACTTTTGCCCCTCAATGACGCCTGATCACACCTTTGATGTTTTGGAGGTCCATGTTTGCTCTGCTCAGATTATGTATTGTTTTAAAGGACCTTTTGTTGATCCTTAAAACTGTTCGTTATATCTACATTTTTCTGTAGCACCGACAATTTCACTTTACTTCATATCTGTATTGAACTTTATCATTTCAATTGTGTGTTAATCTGAAGCATGTAACATGTAAAATTAATTTATTTTACGCCATATAAATAAATACAAGTAAAAAAGGAATCTGATTGGCCGAAGCAGTCATGTCACCGTGTGTTCGCCATGCAACAAAACGTCGTGTTTCACGATTGTGACGTCACAATGCAACGACTGATATGATTACTACTGAGTCAGATTGATTATATAGTTGATTGATTCTGTCGATTCAAACGTGTAAAATATAGATATTTACAATAGTGTTCTATCTAAATCTAAATGAGTAGGTTTGAATGATGTTGGTATGTAAACCACATGGACTTGTAACGAAGGAATTTTTTTTATGAATGAGGCTATTGGTATAACCTAGATTAAATATTTATTTTATTCATTGGATCTCTCTTCATTTTTCCAGCATTGTGTTTGATTCATATAATAAACAATTAATTGCATGAATGTTTTGGAGACATGAAGATTTATTCGCCAAAGAATAACATTATTCCTCTCGGGCGTTGCCTTCGGGAAAAATGATTTTCATGGGCGAAGAAATCTTCATGTCATCCTCATTATCATGCAATAAATGTATAATATCTAATGTTTCCGTTCTTAAGATTGACTTGCTGAGATTTTTATCCTCCGACGGTCATCTTATCCTTTAGTTTTGTTTAGAATTTTACATATTGATAGCATTATTAGAAAACGAATGATTTTACAACGCATAAGTGACACGATCTCAAGCGGTTATTGTTATTAAGATTTTTAGGTAAAAACAAGATATGACATACTATATCAACAATACTAAACATAAAAAAAAATAAAAGATTAATTTAAATTAAACATTAAAAGTAATTACCAGCTTTGTTGTTCTTACAACCATATTCTTTATCACAATTTTCGTTAGAACATTTGCATTTTGATGTACACAGTATTCCATAGTAACCCTCCTCACATGAACCACTGCAGTTTATACCATACGTCCCAAGGGGGCAATCTATTATCGGATTATTTAGTTAGTTGGTATTGATATATGAACTTGATAAATCATTTCTAAGCATAATATTACATAAATATAATTTGTATTGTCTTTTTACCTAAACATGACCCATTGGTATGCTGGTAATAGTTCAGGCAGCATCTGAAAAGAACATGCACATAAAAAAATGTTTATTTACGCTCAAGAATATCATTTTTGTTGAATTCGTTAAGGAAATTAATGCCATTCATAAATAAATATTCGTCTAAATTATACTACCACCGTACCTGTTACCACAAATTCTACTGCATGTTGATTTTGTGAAAGTACACAAAATAATTTGAAAAGAAAGTAGTTGACCATTGATGTCTGTCATTGTAGAATATTCATTATTTGTTCTTTTCAGATAATATTAATTTCACCCTCTTGATGCAGGTTACGTTAAACTCAAAGGTTTTCAGAGAATAAATATTTGTGCTAAAATAAAATATATATATGAATCCTACTGAAACAAATATATCTCTTCCTTGTCATTGCTGAGTGTGCTATTCGATTCGAGCATTATAAGTACTTTATCACTAGTTTGTGGACAGCAATAATTAAAGATTTTGCAAGATTGATAAATTAATTTTCACATGCAAAACTTGCTTAGCTATACAAATTTTAACCTTTAGGCTTAAATGCTTTGATACATGTTTTTAATATATTGAGGCATTTTATTAAGTGTGTAAGTAATTGTCTAGCACTTAGTTAGAAAAAAGTCAGTCGGGAATTGAATTAATTATAGTCGTTGTTTTTTTTTTGACAATATTATTGTATTGAACAAAGAACTTTGTTAACTGTTGATATCTTTCTTTCATCGTCTTGTCTAGTAATAGGTTTCTCAGTGTAGAAATTGTTCGGAAGTATAACATAAACTTGATGTCCAGCCCTGCGTTCAAGGTCATAGCGGGTATTCTAGCAGCTAGGTGTTAGATATCTATGTCTATAGAACGGACAGATTGTTTATATAATTAGAAACTAAGAGTCAGATTTCCGATAGAAATATTTATTTTAAAAATACATTTACAATGAATATCAACATTTACAATGTATATCATTCTATGTCTCTTAAACTTACCAGGATGAATCACTAATTGGTGTTAAATTTTTTTTTCTTATTTATTAATCATGTGCTTATTGATGACAAATAATACAAGTTGTTTAATAGACGGGGGAGAGGGGACGAGAATTGAAATAAATTTGCAAATAGTAAAAAGGGGAACTGTTTCTCAATAGTTCTTGAATAAATTGTAAAGAACAAGGTTCACTTTTGCCTTATTTGGCCCTGTGAATTTCTGAAAAACTGAAACTGCATAGTTTTAGTTAACAATGCATTAAATATCACTTAGATCTTCGGTGACTGTGTATTAAAACGACGTCATTTTCTGGCTAGTCATTGCATTATGACGTCATGAAATGCGTCAATTTCCTCATATTCTGAAAAAAGTGTACAAAAACGGCTAATTTTTAAAGCTATTTTTTTTATACTTAATATAGAGCGCAACCTCTGATCTAAAATATGCCCCTAGTAAATGATAGAACTGTTTCTTAAGATTAATGGACATGTTTTATTTTTTAGAACAGAGAGTGCGCTTATATTGTTTTTCTCAATTGAAAGTACTCAATTATATCTGTTTACCTAATAATTCAAGAACATTGCAATTTTATAAAGCCAGTTCTCTAAGAACTGGACTATGAGGAGAAGAATTTTAATAAGATATAAAAGCACCAAGTCTCTACTTTATTTTAATGCTTCAAATAGAAAATCAAATGTTAATCAATCAATTGGTGTATCTACAGGGCCATTTTATATGAACCGACTTCTTTATGACATACACAACATAAGGTTAATTTTTTTCTTGATTGTCAAAACAACTGAATATATAGCTGCAGATGTGATGCTTGCTTGTCAGAAAAAAATGGGATGGACAACATGAGTCATGATAGTAAAAACTCACCAATTCCGCATTTCTATTGATCCTTCTGTTTTTTTTTTATTTATAGGTAATAGGCCATTTTCCTATATCATGGTAGTGCAATTGGCAATTTGTATAATTGATGAGCTTGAAAATCCTAAAAACAAAAATTAAAGTTAATACATGTCAATACATGTCTTTCTCCTTGAAAATAATTTATTAATCAATCTTGATAATTACATCAAAATTTAGGCTGAATTAAAAAAAAACATTCTATGGGTCATCAAAATGCAGCTAAGAGGAAATATTTTAGAACAGTGCATATTAATTTACTTCGTAGTTTTATTGCCTTTGACCACTTTCTTTTCGACGAATAAAGTTGAATTGAAATAAAAAAGGAGGAAAATTTGTTTCATATTATAAAAAACATGTATTTTGTGAAACATGTATGATACGACAGCTATTTTCTAATTTGATATAAAAAAACTGGAACTTGTAAAGTATTTTAAATAAAATTAAAGTCCCATTGTTGTACTTTTATCTGTCCCTTTTCATTTCTTTAAAGGTAAACCAAAATTGTCCTTTCATTTAAAGTATTGGAAATAGATATTGCATTATACCCATAAAAGCTATATATCCCAACATTTAGTTTTTCGTGCAGTATTACAAGTACGTGTAGCAGTTGATTTGGCTGAAAAACATAAGATGATGTGTATTTCGAAATTGCCCCATTACATTCCATCACAATCAAAAAAAGGTTGTAAAATAATTCTTTTGAGCATAATACATGCAAAGATAAATGTATCATTCAAAAATATTTTTATCGGCCGTTTTCATATTTTCAAACAAAATTGGGCCTCGAGTCATTCTTACACAGTCCAGAATGACAAGATTGATTGATTGATTGTATATTGTTTAACGTCCCTCTCGAGAATTTTTCACTCATATGGAGACGTTACCGTATGCCTGTGAAGGGCTTCAAATTTTGACCTTTACTCGGCACGCAGGGCCATTGAACAGTGAGGGATCTTTATCGTGCCAACGCCTGCCGCTGACACGGGGCCTCGGTTTTTAAGGTCTCATCTGAAGAACCTGCATCTTTCACTTCAAAGTGACGAGCGCACTAGGTTAGTCGCATCCGAGATACGAACTCACGACCTCCCGATCACGGAGCGAGCGCTCTAACGACTGAGCTAGCGTGAACGGTGAAAATGACAAGAGACATATAGTCATTACTATAGTTTGTGTTTGTTGACACAAGTTGTGTTTGGCATCAAACTTTTTGTGAAGGCTTGTGTAATGGGAAATCAACCTGCACTTTTACTTTGGAGTATTTAATGGAACAACCTATAGAAAGATATATTTACAATTATTAAGGAAATTATTGAATTTTAGTTTTAAAAAGGTCAGAAATCATGTACGTCTTCCTTAATGAAGATCCAGAATAGTTCAATCGCACTGAATGCCGAGAAAATGTCTAAATTTGAACCCATTTACCAAAATATGGTGGCGTCCCTATTCGCCTGAAATAAAATGAAACATGTGGAGATAAAGAACATTATTCAAAATCAAAAGTCTGCAAAAATACAAAATGAAACTTTCCCCAATTGGATATAAAATAATACTCAATATATGTAACACAATGAGCGTATAAATTATAAGTTTAATTGATATATTAATTTGTACAGTACATTTATCAATGTTTAATATTGTGTTATGAATTATAATTGATACTTTCAGTGTGTAGAGCGACGGACAATAATATCTTAATAACGAACTTGTTTACAAACGCTGGGAGATAGAATACAATAACAGAGCGCCTTCATTTGACGGACACTTAGTTTTTACGACGTGTTGTTCTCGAGCATTGACACTTCCAGTCACACTTTGAACAGAGCTGCAGCCATCTAATTAACTGAAGAATTTACAAGATGCATGATGTTAATGTAAACAGAGGACACTGCCGTATCCTATAAGGAGATGGGAGACAGAGCTTCAGTGAGGGGCGGACAATATTAATATTAATGAAGTGACACTCTAACTAACTAATTGCTATTACCAAATATGTGAACCCTATGATGCAGCTTCTTGTACAATAGATGTGCAGACTGAGTATCAATAGCTTTTAACATCTTAGCTCCGGGACGGACTATGATAGCTTTTACCATCCTAGCTCCGAGACGGACCATGAGACCTTTTACGAACTTAGTTCTGAAACCTATGTGACACAATGGCTATGTGAGCTTTTATCATCTTGGCTCCGAGATCTTTGTATTTGAACTTTTCATGTACCATTGTTTGTTACCTTTGCTGTGACTTTATAATTAAACTTTAAACTTACAAAAGTCTTCTTAATCCAAACACATTGGCTAATTGTGGTATATATATCAATCGATCAGACTTGAATTGTTTGAAGAATAGATTTTATTTCGATGTTGAAATAGGCTCACTTAAAAAAAGTATTTTAGATTTTTAATGTTAAAATAAATTCGCAGAGGATCTTCACATAAGTGCCATTTTAATGTCTAAGATTTATTATTGAAAACTATTATTTCTACGTAATTTATCTCATGTCTTTTTATAGAAAGTGTACATATGGTTTGTGAATATATCCATTTCTTTACAACTTTTTGAGATGATGAATTATCTGATATTGTCTATGTGAACACAATGAATAAGAATATTTAGATTAATGTTGATGTTCTTCTTACAAATTTTGTTTCTTGTATTAACAATACATTTAGAGTTCTATTTTCAGTTAAATCTGAAAAATTAAAAACGTTAGAGTCTGCATATTGAAAATATCATAATTATTTGATAACAAATGTCTGTCTCTTGACTGTACGTGCACACTAAAACCTGTAGCAATAAATATGGGAATACGATCAAAGAAAAGTTTTATGTGAATCAGAATTTGTTTAAAGGTTAAATATTGATATTTTTATAGAAAAATCAAGCTCAAAATACTTTTGTAATGTTAGTCTCTAACTTCCTTATTCATACTTGAATATTTTACGAGAAAACGACATTTAGCATGTTCTACGTTTAAAAAATTTCTAAAACGCAGTAAAATATTGCAAAAAAGTAGATAAAAGAAGAATATCAGCTTTGTAGATTAAAGTCATCATTTTGCAAGATCTTTGTTCGATACAATCACTGTCAGCAAATACAATAAAACATGACATCAAATTCTGAATGATCATTTAATATTATTAATATTATTATGAATAATTCGTAGACGATTCAGTTTGTACATAACGGCAATAGCTTAATACATGATTAATACAGAATAATAAGAATCTTCTTGATATGCACGTGAATAAACCAATACGCGCCTTCATGTCCGTAACAATAAATTAAATCAATGTATGAAAGATAATGAATATTACTTATTCTTTAAACGGCATTAATATAAATTTGAAGTGATGGCTACATTATTTTTTTAGCCTTGATGAATTTTGAAACAAATTAATGTGATTAATATCGTAAAAAAGTTTTTTTTTTAAATTGTGATACATATTTCCTATAATTGATTTTTAAAATTGACAATGAAGCCTTTAATCAGAGAAATGATTAAAACTTTAAAAAAAATATAATATATATATATCTCATTAACAGCAACAGAAAATATCTATGTGACATCATTATAAAGTTAAATCCATATTACATACAAAGTGTTTCTTAGTACACTTTAAATTTTATAGGTAAAAAAAATCTAGTGACATCCGATAATTGATACATTGTTAAGTAGGCTGAGAGAGAGAGAGAGAGAGAGAGAGAGAGAGAGAGAGAGAGAGAGAGAGAGAGAGAGAGAGAATTGTTCTAAAATAGATTATCTCATTTAAAAAAGTCAAAACTAATTTTCAAAAAAATGTCAATTTTTATCAAAAGCCACAAAACATCTTGGTTCCATATTTGTATATTTTACTAGAAAGACACTAACAACAATGCTTTAAGAATGGATATTGAGATAACGAACATTATTCAATCCCAAGTCCATAAAACAATACAAAATAGAAGCAGTGCAAACACGGGCCTCTAAAACATCAGAGATGGGATCAGGTGCCATGGAGGAGTGAGCATAAGACAATCATGATGAGTTAAGTTATTCTATTGTTATCTCCTGCCCATGGCCATATTTCTCCCAGTTGATTAGATATGGAAGTTCACACCCTACGCAGGAACAATTTCCAAAGCAATTCAAGCTTTTGACAAGTATGTTGATCAAACGGTGATATTAACAGTATCGTTTAGAGTAATCATTTCTCAAACTCTATTGCATATACAATGACCTTGTTTGTAGGTGTAATCTAAGACGATTGATTGTTGACTAATGATTTTCATCGTCATTTTTTGCGCTTGTCCGATGATGGAAAAGGAGGATCACAGGTGTGACCGGTGTACATGGTGGCGCACCTCATCTCATCTCTGAAGTGTTTGAGCACAGTGTTTCTCTGCTCCCAAATTGTATTGTTTCAACACATTTCAAACTTACCAGTAAATACTGTTCATTATATCCATACACCATATAAAAAGTATTATTAACTAATGAAGAATGCGGAGATAGCGAACAGTATTCAATATCATAGTTAATAAAACAATACTAAATAGGAGTTGTTATCTCCTGCCCATGGCCATATGTCTCCCAGTTGATTAGATATGGAAGTTCACACCCTACGCAGGAACAATTTCTAAAGCAATTCAAGCTTTTGACAAGTATGTTGATCAAACGGTGATATTAACAGTATCGTTTAGAGTAATCATTTCTCAAACTCTATTGTATATACAATGACCTTGTTTGTAGGTGTAATCTAAGACGATTGAGTGTTGAGTAATGTTTTTCATCGTCAATTTTTGCGCTTGTTCGATGATGAAAAAGGAGGATCACAGGTGTGACCGGTGTACAGGGTGGCGCACCTCATCCCATCTCTGAAGGTTTTGAGCACAGTGTTTCTCTGCTCCCAAATTGCATTGTTTCAACAAATTTCAAACTTACTAGTAAATACTGTTCATTATATCCATACACCATATAAAAAGTATCATTAACTAATGAAGAATACGGAGATAGCGAACAGTATTCAATATCATAGTTAATAAAACAATACTAAATAGGAGCATAGCAAACAAGGACCTGATCACCTCAACATCATCAGGGGGATCAGGTACCATGGAGGAGTGAGCATTCCCTGCCGATCGGTCACACTCGCTGTGTGCTTCTTGTCATGAACGGGATATTAAGAAAAAATCTGTCATCAATTCAGTGTATAAAAAATGGACTAACAATTAGTATGACTCAGTGATAATTGTTTTTGCTTATAAGGCCATTGTCTCGGCCATAGAACTTACGGAATGGTGACTTTAAACGAAACCGCTGAAATTGTCGTTTCCTCTACTTGTTTGTCAATAATTTATCTTGTTTTAGAAATTGTTCATACGTAGAGCATGCTCCTGCGTATCGATTCAACTGAGATATATAAACTCCGTATGCAGGTGATGAAGGTATATTGCTGCATAAGTAAGGGAATCAAGACTTCCGTGTTTTATCCACTCCTATTTTGTATTGTTTAAAGGACTTTCGATCTTGAAACAATTTGTTATATCCATGTATCATCTAAAATCAGTTAATAAAAGGTATGTTACAGCAATTAATTTATTTTGTCTTTTTACGTAAATTTATTTTTTTGTACACATGAAAACGTATTCCGAGTGACAAAATCCAAAATTAACGTAGAATTAAAGTTTTTTTTTTTAAATTGGAGTATATCCGGGAGTTAGGTTTCTACATCTACCTTTATTTTGAAGGAGCCTGACTAACTATTTACGGAAAAGCTATATTAACAAAAAGCAAGCCAGTAGATAAAATTTACTTTACATGTTAAAGCTTTGTTTTCAAATCTGAAAAAACCCTCATATGAGCATACATGGACACTAAACACTTCAAGATATGGGATCTGATGAGTAAACCTTTCATAATCGACCATCTTATGTTCTGTTCCATTTCATTTTTTATACCCCGATCTCCTTTAAAATTTAATACTTATCATATTTTCGCATTGAAATGCTATATGGTTCCGAGGCCAAGCTGACATCTGAATCTGATTCACATATCTCCTCATTCTCTTTATTATCTGACTCCAAAACATTCATGATACAATACGAAGCTCCTTCGTTTTGAGAAGTATCACAGCGGATTGATTGCTTTATAAAATAATTTTCCATCTCAGAAGGGTCGACGTTTCTTCGTAAGGACAGAACACTGCATTGGCTGGTTTCGGCCGAGTTTCCATGCACATTTTCCTGCAAATTCATTTTTGATGTCTGTTTTTCTTGATCATTTGCATCCTTGCTATCTTTTGAGACGTTCTTTTTAGCATTTTTATTCTTGAGGAAAGCGTCAGTTTCATCATCCTCAGAGTATATATGCAAACGATTTGATGAGAAACCTTCACAATGAAAATCAATCATTTTGGATGATCTTACGTCAGCATAAATATTTTCATTTACTTCATTCTGTATCCCCTGGTGAGATGTACTAATCACAGGTGGCTCTAATTGTTGAGCGTCTTTTTATTTTACAAAGGTAAATATATAACATTAAATGTCAGATTTAATTATTCAGCTGATTATGATTCTATACATATTAATTTGTCATGAAATGCTCATGAAAGTTTCATAACAATTGTTAAATTTTATATCTTGTGCCTGCTATTGGGTACTTTTTTGTGATAACTTTCTGTTTAAAACGTTGTTATTAAGATTAGGTATTTAAATATACCTTCCCTAGTAGACTCATCAACGGTTGCGTTTCTTAGATTTTTGTCATCATGTGGTTTCCTTAATCTTTGAGAGAAGTAATATATCACATAATTTTTTTTATAACAATTGAAGTTTCAAAGTTCATTTAAAGACATGAACAAATACAAGCATTTACATTCAAAGCAATTTCCTTCAAGATATAAGATTACCTGGATGAGAGAAGAACAAGCCCAACTGCTGTCAGAACCGTTACCATAGATCCTATTAAGGTGAACGATACATTCTCCAACACTGGTTTGTCTTTCACTGTATCGTCTTCATAGGCTTGTTTTTTTTTTCAGATTTGGTATACAAAATAATATTAAGAATGGTGAATAATTTTAATGTATCAATAAATTTACTTATATTATATTTTGGTCTCTCCTTTTTTCTATTCAAAAGATATTTTTCCCCTGGCATGTATGTATTATCTGGCAACGTTCCAAAACTTGATGAATGAATAAGATTTAAATCTATAGTTACCTTTTTATTAAATTACCATTGTGCAGCTAACACTTTGACAAAAATTTGTTGAATACAATATCAGATTGAGATACCCAAATAAGTTTATTTTAACTTTTTATTATTAGTAATAGTAAGAGGGTTGTTCGGAAAGTTCGTGGACTCCTGTCATATCTTTATCATCTAATTATTTAAATAAAGTTAACTGATATAAAAAAATGTATAATTTATCTTGATTTATTTCAAACATAACTTCAGGGAAGTATTCCGTAGCAGGTCAAAAGTTAGGAATTCACAAAAAACACTACCGGGTAAATAAAAAACGATATTGTCTGTGTTCAAATTCTCTGTAAAAATAGAGCAAAAAGGAACAAAACAACCCCTAGACATTTAAGTCAAGAACTGTTCCAAATTTCAAATTATCGCCAAATACTTTGCTTCGTTGAAAAAAAATCAATTTGAGAAGACTGCGGTTCTCATTGAAAGCGACATAAATATGACATTGTTGAACGATGCAATGTCGCTTTATACTCAGGGAAAATCCTAAAATCCTGTAAAAGGAATCATAAAATATGCCTCTTGTAAGTCGTGCATATGTTTATAAATGGTACAATCGGTATTTGAGTGACAGAGACTCTGTATCGGACGTGGAAAATCGGTAAGATAAGGTTTTTCTGCTAAAATCTGAACAAAAACTTTGAAAGGTTGAAACGTCATGGCGAGACATAGGCGCTTCAGAGTTGCTGATCTTTTGAAAGCTTAGCTACAGGTAAGAATTTAAAGAAATTAAAACATTGATAAAGGAAATTATACATGCAACGGATACAAAAATTTAAAAAAAATGAATAACTGTGTGAAATGTATACGGATAGTATTTCTAAGAAATTCTTGACGCTTTGTTTTTGACGTTACTTTGCTGTTTCAGTCCCTGAAACGTTCTACTTTCCCACCTGAACGGTGAACGAACGCTGAACGAACGGTGAAGGAACGGTGAACGAACGCAGAGCGAACGGTGAGTGAACGATGTGCGAACGGTGAACGCAACTTGGTGAACGATGTGTGAACGGTGAACGGTGAGTGAACGCAGAACGCGAACGGAGCGCGAACGCGAGCGCAAAGTGAACGGTGAACGCAAGATGAACGATTTATTCGGAATGCCTTCGGTATTTTCCTTACATTGAAATCATTCTTTTATTCTATAATTCAAATGTCAAAAATAAATATAAATAAACAATAGATAAACAAAAGAGAAATAAATAGATAAATAATTAAATAATAAAAAAATTCTGCACATACGTATGTTTTAATCGATAGTTTAATAACATGATTTTAATCGCCGTCAAACGTGTATTTGTTACCGCGTGTACTTAAAAAATAAATTAATTTTATATAGTAAATAATTATGCTAATTCTTTTAACTAATAAAATAATGTGGACTTTAGAAAATAAAACTAATACTGAGATAAACAATAAATGAATAAATAAATAAATAAATAAATAAATAAATAAAAACTTTTTTTTCTGGACATACCTATGTTTAAATCGATATTTTAATAACATGATTTTAATCGCCGTCAAACGTGTATTTGTTACCGCGTGTACTTAAAAAATAAAATAATCTACTTATGTAGTAAATAATTATGCTTATTCTTTTCACTAATAAAGTAATGTGGACTTCTGAATATAAAACTACTACTTATAGAATGAATATATTACATTGTACGGGGTTGAAACAACCGTACATGTATTTCCGTGCCAAAGCGATTCTGAGTAAAATAACGGATTTTTTTTAAATTTCACAATTATCTGTTGACATTGACTGTTATCGTACTGCATAATAATTCTTGTTTTATTTAAATTCTACTGCAAAATATTCTATATTTATATGCCTTTTTATTCTTTTATGACGATTATTTTAGCTAACTTCTTCATGTATCTGTAGACATTTCCCGGCTGTGATTATACTCGGTCAAGATGTTGGAAAGAGGCATTCAAATTATTTGTAATACATGTGTAGATTAAATTTTCAAAACTTAATAAGTAATGTGTTGTCATAGTTTTTATTGAACAGAGAAATGTACTAGAGAGAGAGAGAGAGAGAGAGAGAGAGAGAGAGAGAGAGAGATAACCCCCTCGATTCTCAGATATATGTTGTATCAAATAAAAATTCTTATTATTTTTTCTAAATATTCCAAGCAATAAAGGTAATCTTTTTTTTAAGATTAACAAATCCATTTGACAGTAATCATTGGCTTTTTTCCATCATCAAGTTAACTAAGTTCACAGGAAGTCCGTGCTACATTTGTAGTAGCGTGATTGTGCTGTCAATCAAAATAATTCGACACAATATAGGTGTGGAAATCGCATTTCACTGAACATGCGGAAGGCAAACAGTCACTTAGTATTCCAAGAAATTTCTAGTATTCCAAGAAATTTCAATATTTTCCTCTATCATTTCGAGATCTGATTTTTGCATTCCTGCAGGAAAAAAACAAGAGGTACTGTGAGCAATGAGCTCACTCAATTATACCCCCGCCTCCCATAATAACGATGTGTTGCTTTATGTTGTTTTACGGTAATGTGTAAAGAGAAATAACTCGTCCTATCAAATGTTAACCAGAAGCTTCTATTATGTGACGCCATAGGTAAACAAAAAATGGCAATGTCCATGTTTTGCTCTGGGAAACCTAAAATACGTGTCGAATAAAAAAGTAAATTAGGAGGTGCACAATAGCAATATGTAATAAAGATTCTGTGAAAGTTTCATTAAATTTCACTCAGTAGTATAAGAGGAGTTGCGGATAAGAGAAAAAGCGTAACAGACGGACGGACGGACGGAAGGACGGACGGACGGACAGACGGACGGAAATCCCGATCACTATATACCCTCCCGCTTTTCAAGCGGGGGGTATAAAAATAATTCGATTATTTACTTAGAAAGATAAAGTTTTAAATTGATTGAGAAACTTATTCCCTGCCAATTTAAAATACTACTGTCGGCACAAATTTATACTAAAATACTATTGTTTAATGACTGTTTGATGTTGGTTTTAAGACTGATTTTCTTGTGTTAATTTAAAATACTGAAAAAGTCAATAAGAATTTTATTTCGGGAGAAAAGGCACCGGGGGGGGGGTCTTAATTTTACTGAAT
>PRKT01001630.1:30706-53902 GCA_003671525.1 Saccostrea glomerata | reverse complement strand
TAGATTCAAGTTTGTTCAAATCATGACCCCCGGGGCTATGGTGGGGCCAAAATGACCGACCTAACTTTTACATAGGAATATATATATATGAAATATCTTTAAAAATCTTCTTCTCAAAAACCACTGGGCCAGGAAAGATGAAACTCATGTGGAATCATCCTCAGGTAGTGTAGATTCAAGTTTGTTCAAATCATGACCCCCGGGGCTAGGGTGGGGCCAAAATGGCCGACCCAAGTTTTACATAGGGATATATAGTGAAACCTTTTAAAATCTTCTTTTCAAGTACTTCAAAGCTATGATTAGTGATATTTATATGGAATCATCCTCAGGTAGTGTAGATTCTAGTTTGTTCAAATGATGAATGCCTGGAGGGGGGGGGGTAAATTCAAGCCCGATGTGCTCAGGTGAGCGCTGTGGCCCCTGGGCCTCGTGTTAATTATGGCAGTCGCAAGGAAAACATACTACATTGTCAACTAAGAAATGAGTCTAGTAATTTAAATGGTCATCTATATCATCAGTATCTAAGTGAAATAGCATCTTGTACTAAGTGTGGATATCTGAACGAGAATAACTATCTTTTTTTTCTTAGAATGCCCTGCATATAATAATCAGAGAAGGACACTTTTTGAAAGTCTTCAGAATGTAATAGAATTAGAAAGCATGTCTCCTGGTCAAATTTTGAATATTTTGCTATTTGGGGATAGGCAATTACCTTATAAAATTAACTGTTCAATTTTTGAAGCAATCCAACTGTACATCAAGTCTTCAAAAAGATTTTGTAGTATTTCTTAATTAAGTAAAATATTAATCCATATTTCTTATAATTACATTTAATTTACGTCTCAGCATTTCCATGTTCCATGTATATGTTGTTTTTTCCTTTGGATAATTGTCTTTGCACTTTTTTATTTTATTTCTTTTTTTGTTTGTTTTTTTATTTTATTTTTCCTCACTCAGTGTTGTTACTTGATTAAAATTTATTTGTCTTTTGTAAATGTTACTCTTTCTTCAGTTTTGTATTTTCCTTGCATATTTATCCTTTGCACTTTATTATTTATTTACTTATATTTTGTTTGCTGTTTGTTTCCTTTTTTTTTACTTCTTTATCATTATATTACATAGCGAGTATACAAACTTATTAATAATTCTTCTGTATAAGAAAATAATGTAACTTAATAAGTACTATTCCATCATTGTAAATTATTGTCAATATTCTCAACATTTGTAACCTTGACCTTGGAGAGGACTTATATAGGCCATGCCTGATGTCCAATCCAATTATGTAATCTAACATAATAAAATATTGATTAAAAAAATTATCATTATGCCGGTACAATATAGGCGACGGAAACAATTTAACCTGAAATAGAAAAGGAAATCAAGGCTGGGGAGGGTGATACTTTAAATAAATCAACGATCCGCTCGATCAATATGTAATAATATTGAAATCATGCACATCCCTAAGAAATTTAGTCAAAAAATATTCACAATGACAGATGTAGATGTGTTGAGCCTGGAAGAGATTTTGTCGTCATTTATAAATTTTGTTTAAATCCCATGGCACGCAGAATTTTTTTAAATGTGAAAAAATACGAGAAGGGGTAAGTTAAAAGGGGAGGATCAGTCGTCAACTCGATCGCCCCTCTTTAAAACATCCTAGATAATCATTTGCCAATATCCGACGAGGACCCATGGATAATGAATAATTCAACACGTACAGCTTATAACTTGAACTAGAAAAATAATCATCGCAGAAATGAAAACATGTATTATAAAAAGTTCCAGTCGTACATTTGTTTGTATTTGTATGCTCATAATTATTTTTCAAAATGGCTTTACTACGCACCTGTTATAATTTTACTCGAGACCACCCTCTCTCTCTCCCCCCTTCTCTCTCTCTCTCTCTCTCTCTCTCACTGTGTAAAAGATATAATATTCTTACTTTATATAAGTTTTTTTTTCTTGCTACACGTAAAATTTATTTCAAAGAAAACCCGGCTTAATATTTTTTAAACCGCTGAAATACGGATGAAATATAACCAACTCTGCCTAAAACAATAACAATCAATCGATCATTATTTATTTTAAAACATATAATTACACGAACAAAAGAAAAAAAAATAAGACCAAATCAAAGAATGAATCATTTAACTTTTTCTTCATCTGAACGCGTGCTTGTATAAGTATTACGCCAAAATTTTGATGAATAACGGACAAAAGTTACTGCATTGAGTATGACCGAATTATGACGTTATCAGCACCTTCATGGCGTCAAGTCACGTGATCCAAATATGGCGGCGCCCATAAATAAGGTCAGAGAATAGAGTATATAGTAATCGTGAATTCCGTCCGTCCGTTCGTCCGTCTGTTACGCTTTGAGGTACCCATCTCTTATCCGCAACTCCTCTTATACCACTGAATGAAATTTGATGAAACTTTCACAGAATCTTTATTACATATTGCCATTGTTCACCTCCTATTTTACTTTTTGATCCGACACATATTTTGGGTTTCCCATAGCAAAACATGGACACTGCCATTTATACACATATGGGAGGCGGGTGGTATCATTTAGTGAGCCCATTGCTCACAGTACCTCTAGTTATAATTATTTTTTTTTTATATCCAACATATTCGCTAAATAAGTCTATAGCTAAAAATTTACAATTGTGTTCAACAAAGGAGGATGGTGGAGGAAGGGGGGACTAATTACATCATGATCTCAGCAGTACGCTTATCCATTGGAATTCCCCGTTTTTATATTTTTAAAACATACTGTATACAATTACAGTGTACTTGTGCTGGAGTATAGTTAAGTTCCTTTAAAATTAACCAATTAGATATTATTTCAAAAATATTCAGCAAAGTAAATCAAATGAACATAATTCATTTTAACAACTTTTTGCATTCCATTATTTTAAATTCTGTTATTTGTATACATAATGCTTTTTGCACTATTTGTGCCACAGTTGCATAAAAAAGATTAGCGCACTGTTTAATGGTAGCATTTTTTTCGGGTTGTCTAATATAGATATCAATAAGCCATTTACTTTACATGGAAGGTCCTATGTGTCTAGGTTACCTGTCGATTACCGTAATAACCCTAGCTCATCATTAGACCTCCAAATTCCTTTTATTTTCACTCAATGCTTGATAACAAATTAATGACAGTAACAACAAATGCGGCCCATGAGAAAGAATTTTAATTTACAGCATAAGGCCAAATTCTAAATTATAATTTATATAGTAAGCCTTTTAATTACAAGAACACATTACAGAGACTTGATATTAAATATCTGAAACACAATCCTCCTTTCTGTTTATGTTCTTCTTTATCCTACAACTATAGTCCTGCTGGACACGTTATTAGGTGAACGACTACCTAAAATCATTAATTTTAAAAGAGCTTTAGGCTAGCGAAGATTTAATTTAGGATACCCCGATCTTTTAAATGGCGTCACAATTTTAAAAATACAATGTATAAATAAAAATAAGATTACGCAAGGCGATGGGCAAGACATGAAAAATACGACATTGACATGTTGTCAGAATGGATAAAATGTATCCGATGCATGTCTAAATCTCGCATTAAGCCATGGAAGAGGAAAATGTTAACCAACTATATATCCTTCCTTGTTCATTTTTTTTTTCAGAAGAGAAAAAATAAAGAACTACGAACTCTAACTCTTGATTCCCGCCTACATTTTGCACCCATTAAATTCAATTTTAATGGCAATTTTGCCGTTAAATCTTTGTTTAATACGAAGAACAGTTCTATGGTAATTGATTAATCATTTTAATTCCAGCGCTAGATAGTAAATTATCATTAATTCCAGCTCTTGAAAAAAGGGGGGTAGACGATATTTTCTAGTGAAATCGAACTTTCAAGAATCGCCATATTTTGAAATAGTCTTAAATATGATAAAATGTATCTCATATCTTTTCTTATGTTTTACACAAATAAATAAAACTTATATGAATTAATAAAATACAATTATTTAGTTGTAAATGGCTTTAAATTTGGTGAAAAATCAGCAATTTTTTTGTTTTCTGTTTATAAACATATGTTCCCCCCCCCCCCGTGAAACACAAAAAGCTTTGGCATAAATTTGTAAAATGACAGTCCATATTACCTGTAAAAAGGAATTTTTGTTTCACGGGGGGGGGGGGAGATGTTTTAAAAATATTTTCCGTTTTCCATTGATTTCTTAGTGAAAAACTCAAGTTTTACCAAAATTATAGAGTTATCTCTCGTTGGTATCCCAAATAAGTAGCGTTTTATTAAAATTCATGTAAATATCTATAAAATCTTGAACATCATTCGAATATTTTAACTTTTGAGAATTGACTTAGAGGTAGGCGGGAGAACAATACTATCGTTCGTGGTTCTTAGATAGATTACATTGTCGGTATGTACATGTACTGGTTCTGCTGATAAAGCAGATAACAACATTGAATTTTTGTAAGGCTCGTTATCTAAATTGAGTTTCTGACAATATCTTGGAGACCAGGTCTTCCAACAATCCATTGGAATTCCCATGCGTACAAATTGCTTCCTTTTATTAGCAGACCTATTTTTGTACATGTATTCATATGAAGCAATTTTTGTCCAAAATCTTGTATGTGAAAAGAGAAAAAAACATTTGCTGTGGCCTTCAACTCGATATTTATATTAGATATATCGACGAAGTGTTGTCAATTACAAATGGTAATCTCCATTCTTTATAACTGTGACATCACTAATTTTCGGTGGTGGGGTAATTTTCGTGGTTTTCAAGGTATTATGAGACCCACAAATTTATGTCCACCACGAAATGAAATTTTTCACATATAATATCACTGAACAATTCTTCAACAACGAAATTAATTCCTTAAGAACGAACATAGTTTCCTCAAACCACGAAAATTTGACACCTCGCAATTGTGTGATGTTACAGTATGTCGATAAGATATATCCTGGTGAACTTTGAAATAAAAGATACCACAGAGTCTGAAACATCTGTTTCATATTTATATATTTTCTTGAAAAAAGACGTTTATGGTATTTTAACAACCAAACTTAATCAAAATGGTGATGGCTCTAACTTTACAGTCGTCAATTTCCCTTACTTACATGTATGCACATGCAGTAATATACCTTCATCACCTGCGGACGGGGTTAATATCTACATGTATCAGTTGATTCGATATGCTAGAGCATGCTCTCCTTATGAACAATATCTAAAACGGGGTAAACTATTGACAAACAAATTGCTGTAACAAGAATGTCAGCAGTCTCGTTTAAATTCATCGTTTCGTAAGTTCTATGTTCGATACAAGGACCTTGTCAGCAAATACAAAATACCATTGAGTCGAATGCTGACTGATGTTTTCAAACTAGTAAGTAATAGTAGGCTATTAAATGCACACCGAATAGTCATCAGTGTGCTCCTCTTCATTTACCGATCCTGACAAGGAGCACACAGCGGATGTGAGCGGTCGGCAGGGGATGCTTACTCCTCCATTGCACCAGATCCCATCTCTGATGTTTCGGGAGTCAAGTTCAAGGTTTACTCTGCTCTAATTTTGTATTGTTTAATGGACTTTTGAGTTTGAATTCTGTTTGTTACTGGTATTCATATTTGATTATCGATAATTATAAAAGCTTGTTACACTGCTGACCAAGAGCACATGGGTCTTAAAAACCCTTAACATACCTAGCGGGTTCTTGATATTGATGTTTTACCATGTACGCTTTTTGTCTCGCCTGCGACGAATGTCGCGAAGCGAGACATAGCGACCATAGTGGCGGTGGAGAATTCTTTAGTAGAGTCAGAGTCCAGTTTCTTATAGAAACGTTCGTCTGAGAGTTGTCTTTGGGCATCCGCCATGTAAGTCTCTTTATCCATTACTACAACTATAGAGCCTTTGTCTGCTTTTTTGATTACAATGTCATCCCGGTTTTTTAATGATTGTAAGGCAGATCTCTCTTCCTTGCTCAAATTGTCGGGTGTTTTGTCTGGCATTAAAAGGAGCTTCTCTATGTCTGACCCAACGGCGTCAATAAACGACTCAAGCGCGCCGCACTTGCCCGGTGCAGGTTCCTAGTCACTCTTGGGCTTATAGAGTTTGTGTTCCTCTAGGTCGTGTAAATCTGGCTTGGAAGAGTCGTATGAATTTACTTCGGAGTCCTTTCTAGAGAAGTGCTCCTTCAAACGAAGTCTCCGGAAGAATGCTCGGGTGTCCTCTCTGACTTTTTTTTCGTCGACCTCATGTGGCGTTGGGCAGAAATTTAGCCCCTTAGAAAAAAGTGAGGTCTCCTAATCGGAGAGAGGAGCACTGGGCAGACGTCAGGAGTTTGTATGGGTCCGTCCCTCGCGATTGTCTTAATGCGTTTGAAGCGTCTCGAGCGGGGTTTGTGTGTTTTGTTAACTCTGACCTCTGACAAGTTGTTCCTAGGCTGTGGAACATTGTCGCGGAGAAATTTCGTTTTTTTTA
This sequence comes from Saccostrea glomerata, assembly GCA_003671525.1. Lineage (NCBI taxonomy): Eukaryota > Metazoa > Mollusca > Bivalvia > Ostreida > Ostreidae > Saccostrea > Saccostrea glomerata. The sequence continues at coordinate 47,425 of PRKT01001630.1, read as the reverse complement.
GTCTTGTTGACTTTGTTTGTAAGTCGATCAAATTTACAGTAGACGTATCTAATTCGAAAAACGTATTCCTAGATACTACATCTATCCTGATTGATGGTAAAATCGAATTCAGTCTCCACACCAAACCCACAGACTCCCACCTATATCTTATGCCCACGAGCTGTCATCCCCCACACACTTTTAAGAGAGTGCCTAAGGGTCCAGCCACCAGAATTCGATGAATTATGGAGAGAACGATCATAGGCATTTATGCCTGCTGTTCAATCCATTTCTTTATATGAATAAAATATACTTTAAACTAGAATTCGACGCATCTGTTCGTCCCCTGCCTTATATCAGGAACAAAGTGGTCTTCTGAAGTCCCACTTATGCAAAAAGAGGCTACAATGCCCGCACCGTAAAAACAGCTATTGATGAGATGGCGGGACATGACAGGCAAAACCTATTACGCTACAAGGAGAAAGGTACCCACATACCATCCCGTCCTTAAGAACCTTAGCGGTATCCTTCAAAAGAACCTACCAATTCTCCATTCAAACAAACGAATGACAGAGGTCTTTAAGGTAACCCAATTGGCTGCATACAGACGCCCAAGGAACCTAAAGGACATGGTAGTAAGAACCAGACTGGACAACCCATTACCTAATGGGGGCTTTAAAACTTGCTCTGACAGAAGATGTCTTCTTTGTAAGCGCAGCACTGACACAGACAGCTTTAACAGTCCTGTTACAGGTCGCAGCTACAAAATACTAGGGAATATGTCCTGTCATACTAACAACTGCATTTATCCCATCAGTTGCAAAGTTTGCTCCAAACAGTATATTGGTGAAACAGGAGATCTCCGCAGGAGAGTCAATAACCACCGTTCGACCAAGAGGACCAAAAAACTCAATGAACCCGTTGGGGAACATTTCAACCTTGAGGGTCACAAATGGGAGGACATGACAGTAGTGGTGATTGACCAAAACCCAAGATGGACAGACCCTCAGAGAAAAAGCAAAGAAAAGTTCTGGATGCACAGATTTGTTTTTACATACATCTACAGGTAAATTCTTTAAAACTTTTCCTCTCAAGACTAGCAAAACTATGACTAGTCATGTTAACATGAAAGCATACTCAGGTAGTGTAGATTCAAATTTGTTCAAATTATGACCCCTAAGGGTAGGGCAGGGCCACAGTGCTCAGGTGAGCGATGTGGCCTATGTGCCTCTTGTTGTTTGAAATTAAAATGCGCATATTCATATAAAAAGAGTTCATATTTGTATGTATTAGAGTTATGTATCATAAAATTAATAATTTTTAATTTGAAAAATCATCTTTGTCCCTTGGTGTTTAGCAGATAAACTTATTTGTTATTGAAATGAGCATCAATGCATCTTCCAGTATTTTGAAATCCATAGCCCCTAGGTCAAGAATATCGCTGGCACTATTCAATGGATAGTGAAAATGCAGAAATTCTCTTCTCCTGGGTTCATGTATGTAACAAACATACTGAATGTGTAGTTAAAATTGATGCTTCTCCCAGAATTATGAGTTTCTCGATCTTAAGTCAGAGGCTCCGATGTTAAAGTATTGAGCTATGATTATGTAGTGAAAAAATCATTTACCCTTTGAATTCTTCAACAAACTGTATAAGTAGAAATGTTACGTCCTGCAGTAACATTCAAACCAACGTTGTAAAAATCAACTTCCTACTCCATTTTTCCAGCCTTAGCAAGCGCTCAAATCAATGCACCACTACGCTATAATCACTGATTACTGGAAATAATGTCATTGATTATCAATCAATATTGAGAATTATACAACATTAATATTTAATATATAATACAAAAATTGTGTTGGTTTTATGAGTTACCTGTAGACTTGTGGATATTGGCTTAAGAAATATAAGTCAAAAGTATCAAATATGTTTTGCATTAAATGGTTTTCAAAGACCAAGAGAAGCCATTGTTAGAGGGAATACATGTAATATATTACGTTGCATTGCAAAAGTTATAAATAGGCAAGTACAAGCACGTAAATAGATACACTCTAAGATTTTATACTGATCATGAGTACTAGAATCATTTTCTTGATACTTTAGAATCACTTGCAACATAGCGTAATCTTTCAGATTTTTTTCTTTGAACAATATCACTTAAGTTTTATTCAGGCATTGATAATTAACATGTAGATAAAAATCAATTACAATCAAACTACATGAAGACAAATAATTTCAAGGAAATAAAGACTATTGAAAACATTTTAACATTCAATAAATACAATAAACCATACTTCATGTATATTAGTTTCTGTTAATTTTACTAATATATAGCTATCTTATAGATGTTTAATACGCTAACCTGCTGCCTTAAGTCTTAATTAACCGAACAGAAAAAAAATAATGAAAGATAAAAGAGAGTGAGAGAAAAAGTCTACGAGTATGTTACATGTTTCGAAATATGGCTGAAATACCACCGACTCGGCGTGAAACAAAAATTATATCTAAGGTCTCACTTCAGTAATATTTTTTTCTACTGTATTGATTTTTTCATACTATTATTTTTTTTTACAGAAGATGTCAGTAAGAAGGATTCAGACCAAATTGGTAAGAACCGGGGAGTAATGAAGTTCTGGAATATAAATCAATATTAAAGAAATCTTTACACCTTGAATCTTTCTTACAACTTGGAATGACGGACATTTAGATAAAGAAAATACAACATGAAAGAGGATTTTTCTTCTGGAATCAATTTTTTTACAAATGTGTTTTTCTTTTAATTTTTTTTTTCATAGAACTTTTAGACGAACACGAGCAATATCATCCAAAAAACCTTCAAATGAAAGAAGTAAGATTAATTGCATATCATGTTTCCTAAAAAATATCGACAAGAAATAAGATAAACACTCCCTTAAAGACTATGTTCCATTATATCTGTATTAATCAGAAAGGAACGCTTCTGGTCTCCGGTTATATAGAATAAAATGTTTCATATTTTAACAAGGCAGTAATAGTTGTATGAAGTATTCCGCAAAGAATCAAAATCTAATTCTGATTTTGATTACAATAATATCTTAATTCTTTATGGAAATACTCATCTGCAAAACTTGTTGTGAAACATGCTGTTCGATCGGTCTAAGTTAATTTTTAAAAACAAGTAGTCTTTTATTATCCATGGAATTTGTCAAATACTGCAGATAATATTTTCCTTTTAGGATGCGGAGTCTTGCACTGCTGATCAAAAGGATGAAGCGGAGAAAACTTACCTTAAAGAAGAGCTATACAAAGGATTAGATAAAATTTTCAATAAAACTGACAAGATAGAAACAAGAAAAATACTAGACAAGGAATTATTCCAAGAAATTGAAAATTATCTCAAAAACTTGAAAGATGAAATAGAAACTCTTATTTTAAAATGGGACAAAGATTCTGCTGATAGGGCCGCCCGTTGCATAGATCATTACTCAAATTATGCAATTTTACGAACAAAACTGTACGTCTTAGAGAAACAAGATAGCTGTGATCACATGCACGCCAGCACTAGTGAAGGCCCTAATTATATTGAAGAAGCTAACAAAGCAGACTCCAAAATGATTGAAAGCATAACAAAGTCTAGTTTTGAGAAAGTTTTTTTCTTGACTCAGTTCAACCCGAAAAAAATTGAGTATTTTTCTCATTTAATTAGTGAGAAAGGAATAAAGCTTCAATTAGATAAAGAAGACGATTTTTGTACTAAAACACATCTCATTCGTTCAGTTAAATGGCCTCAATGGCATATGAAAATGGGATGGGACATTAAAGGATCAATTTGGAGTAGCACAAAAGTTGAAAGCCGACCTTGTAAATTTATTTTTATCCGTGAAGAAAAAGGGGAAATTGATAACATATTTTATATAAAGTCCTTTAGGTATCCAGACTACTACATAGTAATGAAGGAAGGAATATTCAACTTTTGTGAATCTGTACAAGGCTCACCTGGCCCTGAAGGTCAATGGAAAATTATCAGGTTCTTTGAAGGTGAAAATCCCTGTTACGTAATTTCGCCATTGAGTAAGCCTAGTTTTTTTATTTACATGACCTCCGGTCCATTCGGGCATGTGAGAGGAACAGATGATTTACAGGAAATACGTTCAAAAGGAGTCTGGCATATCATTGATGCGGACAGCAAGAATTAAAACTCTAACCTTTTGGCTTTCACAAAATAACATTATCATACATGTAACAAAAGATGCAACAATACTATAGTCCATCAAAGTGTCAAAGTTATCTCTGTAGTGCTATAGTTATCACTATAGTAACCAAAGGTTTCATAGTGAACACCATAGTAAACCAAAGTTTTTCATAATTATCACTGTAGTAAATCAGAGTGTCAAAATTGATACTTTAGTAATTCAGTTTTCATAGTTTCAAAGTTATAACTTTAGTTCACTATAGTAAACTAAAAATAACTATAATATTTTTTATCAAGGTATCAATAAAGACCTCATAGACGTCGCGCACAGAATTGGGGCTGGTTTTGTAACGTCAAAATATCCTTTTTTGACGTTGTTGCTTTCATCGTATTAGCGTAAAACTTTAAAAATCAAAGGCGTAACAAATTAGACTAGACATCCAATTTTTGCTCTTGTTCTCTAACAATGTTTTACTTTTTGCTGTTTCTTTTAATATAAAATTCTGTTCATTTATACATTTTAAATATAATTTTTTATCTGTAGCAAGTTTTTCCATTAAAAAGAGAATACAGCTCACATTACTGATTGTATATCCCGTTAAATATCGTGAAACGTATATTTGTGTCGCTGTAACAAAACTGACTAGACATCAAAATCACTCTATCAATCTTTTCTTTTACTTGCCTCTTGATTTGCACATTTCATTTATCTCTTTTGTTTTACTGAAAGAATCTGTATATAGTCAAAAATCTTAAACAAGCATCTTTTCTTTTTACTTGTCAAGATCACGGCATATTACGAAATGCTTCCAATTTTACGAACAGTCGGAGTCGGCCAGTATATTTGAAATTTATTGATAATTTTTGTGGTACATTATCACAGGCTGTTATAGAAGATTCATACGAATTGACAGAAAAATCCATGTCGCAAAAAAAGATAAAATGACCAAAAATCCTAACGCCCGTCGTTTACAGTGTTACAAGTTACGCTATTTTAAACCCCAATACTATGCGCGACGTCATAAAGATTTATCAAAGTAACTGAAAACAGTATGATAATTTGAATATTTATTTCTTGTTTTTATATTTCATTTTTTATATAATAATCATCGTATTAATAGCCTGGAAAAAATAATTTATTTGAATCAGGATATATTGTTGCATTTTAGCTCACCTGAGCCGAAGACTTAAGTGAGCTTTCAGATCAAAATTTGTCCGTTGTCTGTCGTCGTCGTTGTTGTCGTAAACTTTTCACATTTTCGACTTCTTCTCAAGAACCAATTGCCGAATTTCAACCACTCTTGACACAAAGTATCCTTAGCTGAGGGGGTTAATTTTGTTCAAATAACGGACCACGTCTTATTTAAGAGGAGATGATTCAAAATAATGAACATCTGATGGTATGTTTTAAAACAGCATAGGCATGAATGATCTATTTTTTATGGAAGCATCCTCAGGTATTGGAGATTCAAGTTTGTTCAAATCATGATCACTGGGGTAGGGCTGGGTTTCAATGGCCGATCAAAGTTTTACACTAAAATGTATAATTTTATTTTTATAAAAAATTTCTCAAGAAAAACAATAGCATGAATGATCATTTTTTTATGAAAGCATCCTCAGTTAGTGGATATTCAATTTTGTTCAAACCATGGCCCTTGAAGGTAGGGTAGGGCCACAACATGGAATCCAAGTGTTACGTGGAAACACGTACAGAAGATCTTTAATATTCTTCTTCTCAAGAATAGCTAAGCCATGATTAGTCCTCTTCATATGGAAACATTCTCAGGTAGTGTAGAATCAACTTTGTTCAAGTCATGGCCTCTGGGGGTAGAATGTGGCCACAAAGAAATTTCTAATGTAAAGGGCAATAAAGCCACAGGTACATGTAGTCAAAGAAAAATGCAAGAATCCTTACTTATTGTAGAATCAAGTTTTTTTCAAATCATACCTTCTCCCCTTTAAGGATTGGTTGAGACCACAATTGGGTTTTAAACATTTCAATAATAAACTGATTTCTGTTTTTTTTTCTACCCACATTGCTCAGGTGAGCGATGTGGCCCATGGGTCTGTTGTTTTTAATATATTTTTTTTATGGTGAGTGTAATGTGTGATAAAGGTCGATAGAAATGTTTTTGTTGGAAATATAGCCCAAAATGGGACTCTTAAGTATGAAAACCATCTTTTTTGCTGTATAAATAGTGACCAATATGTATTTTTTGTTAATTCTGACTGATTCTAATTTTGTTTTTCCTCGGAACTGCGCATTGACCGGTAGGCTATATCTGCTTAGCTTAGGTTCTGTTAAAAACTGATTCTTCTTCTGGAGATTTATACAGGTCTAAGAAATGCCGAAAGACAACAAATGGAATATCAAAACAGAAATATGTGAAAGGAATTTGTGTGAAAAGAGCTATATCATAAATACTAATAGCATTACAGACTGTGAATTGTCCATTGCGGTTGCTAAGTGTGTGCAAGATTTAAAATGCGTACAAAAAATGGTGAAAACTGATGGATTTATGTAAACAGATCTAAAAGCCGTGTACAACTTTTACAGGAAGGGATTGAGATTCGAAACACCAGTGTGAAAATTTATATTTATAATATAAACCCATTTTTCCGTGGGTATTTTTAGCCCGAATGGGGCTGTATAACTGTTACGAAAATAATAATTAAGAATGTCCATTTCTAAATTGACAATGATAAAGTGATGAAAATGTAAAGTTTTGTAATTTTTGTTTAGACACAACTAATTTAAAACTTCTTACGTAATTAGTTGACACGAGTCATTGTATATGCAATTGTATACATGGTTCTTTGCCTTGGATTTTTGTTTCAGCACGGAATGTAGAACTGTATGTCAAAAGTAAGCATATTTCTAACAGAGGTTTATCAAAAAATATCAATATGATATGAAATACTAATCATGAAATCAAACCTTGAACTTACGAATATTATTAACTGTGTCATATATTTATCCCTTGGCCATCAATGAACAATTTAGAAGTGTGATAATAGATGCTATTTTGGATTGTCTTTCGTAATGGACGTTCTCAGAATCTGTCTTAAATTTTTGGTTTTGCCTTGCTTCCCAAAGTTACATTCTGTCATGTGATACCAACAGTTTTATGGACACATCTTGATACAATTCAGGAATAATTGACTGTGATTTTCCGTGACTTTGATTGATTTGTAAAAATATCGCCAATTAGAAATCAGACTCGTGTAAATCGGCAGTCCTATGACGAGTCTACTCCAGAAAATATTTTGATCAAAAACTTGAAGATAAAATGATATTATAAGGTTTCAGACAGCCACTGAATACCAGGCAAAATGCACTAGTGTCTTTATGTACGCAAACTGTGACTACAAATGGAGTGCCGGGACAGGACAGGAATCAAGAAACGGTTTCCACCAACCAAGACGTTAAAACGAAACTACTAGGCATTGTAAGAAACCTTGCATCAACAGTACAGAGCCTGCAAAGTATAATGATGTCATTGACCGAAAAAGTGAACACCATGTCTCGATCACTAACTTCTATACAATGTACCACCTACGGCTGCAAGTGCAGTAAAACTACACCAGTCGGGAGGCCAAACAATCATCTTTTTAGGAAATGACCCTTCTCCTATGGCATGCGGAACTCTCATGGCATGCGAGGGAAGATGGAAACAAAATAATCTCAAAACGGTATGGGCAAACATCGTCAAAACCCATGGGAGTAAGAACTACATATAGATATTCAGCGGAATCTCTTCATTATGTAGAAACAATATCACCTAATAGAAGTTGTCAGCCTGCTGGTCTTCCCCAAGGTTAATACCGATCGGACACAACCTAACACCAGAGCGAACCCGAAGCGGATCCGAAGCAGACCCGGGTCCGTTTTGTGGGTTCGCGCAGGGTCCACTTCGAGTTCACTTTCAGAAATTTTGGGACCGGTCTGGGGGCGCCTTGGGTGCGCTCCGGGTTCGCTCCGCGTTTGCTCGGGGTTATCTCTGGGTCCGCTAGAGCGAACCCGGAGTTCTGGGACCGCTTTACGCACTTTTGCGTCGCCAATCTCGCCGCCAATAAGCCCCACCCCTTGTATATTCCAAAACAGTAATGGGATTATATACGGAATCGATCATTGTTGTTTGGCGGCGACCAATACATGTACACTGTAATATAGTGACATTATGGAGAACATTGATAACATTTCCAAAATTCAACTGTACATTCGACGTAGATTTATAATTATTTGTTATAGTTCATTTTGTAACAATATTTATGAAAAATATTTGTTTTGTTCATTTTGAACAGTAATTTTACTTAGTATTTGGTGTCTTGTTTATACACGTGTTTTGTTGCTATTAAGGACAGATGATACAAACAAAAATTTTCATTGGAGGAGACTTAAAATCATGTCAAAAGTTTAGAAAAGTGAATAATTCTTAAAAAAATTTCTCCTTAGAACTGGAAGATGAAATAGACTTGGCAAATATTAGTATTATTTCAATAAAATTTCAAATATGGACAAAACACATTCAGTAAAGGTTTACAGATGAAAACAAATTTCAGAATATGTTACCTTGGTGCTTAAAGTGTAATTTAAACTTTAGAAAAATATACTAAGCCGGGAGAAGTTTATTAAGAAAAGCAAAATGGTAATAATCAGCCTATGGTTTATTGCTGATTTTTTGTCATTTTGTATTTTCTCATAGAATTCACCTGGCTTGGTATATTTTTCTGAAGTTTATATTTATCTATATTTGTTTTTTTTATTGAAATATCAGTAATATTTTCCCAGTCTATTTCATCTTCCGGTTCTTAGGAGAAAAAATTCTTCGGATTATCCACTGTTGCAACCACTATTGAAATAACGACCACTATTGAAATAATTATATCAATAGTGGTTGAAAGTGCATTTAAACCAAAACCATAAGTAATAACCACTATTGAAATACAACCACTATTGAAATAATTACATCAATAGTGATTGAGAGTGCATTTCAATTACAAACATAGGTAATAACCACTATTGAAATACAACCACTATCGAAATTGCAATGTCTTCCTTCTGAGCCGAGAATGTTAGTTGGTTGATTTGTTTTTGTACATGCATATATATATGTAGATTAAGGCTGGTGTTGAATTCCGAAAGAAAGTCACATCCTATTTTTTTATGTAAACCAATAATCATTCTATGCCCCGCCATGAATATGGCTTAGGATATAATGTATGTCATGTCGGACGTCTTCCATCCTGCCTTATCTCCTTCCGTCACACTTTGCCTTTAGCTAAATTCAAAGCTCAGTTTCAAACAAACTAACCAAGATATTTTTAAAAATAATCGAACTTCATACACAGTATAGCTGCAGAAAAAAAAATAACTGACAGGAGAGTTGTACTGAGCCACCCACTGAAAAAACCGGTCCTACTAAACAGAGTACGCTAGTACATATGTTCGATAGAAGACTTTAGAGTAAGCTAGTAATAACTGTATATTAGTATTTATTGCGAAAAAGTTTTTAAAATATTTCTACAAACTGAAAGCCTTTTATTGCCTGACGCCACGCTAAGGATCAATATTTCCTGGGTTCGAAGAGGTCACAGTTAGCCAGCAAAATTTTGTGCATGCTGATTATCATCGGATTTGTTACATGCATTTCAGCAACAACAGTTATCTATTCTGTAAGCAAAAAAATAAACATATTACTAATACAATACATTGATGTATTTATTTTCTCTAGCTTTTTGCTAGCATCTATTAATTTCAAGCGAGTTCTTATACGGATATATGTCCGTTGGACCTTTGTTCTGCGTTTCTATACTACCTACTGGATTAGTCCATTTGTCTTCTAGGTATGGGGTGACACTATTATTTCGCGCCAAAATGTCACGTGTAGATTTTTGCACCCTTTTTCTGGACTATTCTATTGAATGAAAATGAAAACTGCATGAATTTTGTAAAGTCTGTTCTTTTTTGTCAGAATCCTGGTCGAGCTTTGGAAAAAAACAAACAAACAATTCGGTGACATTGTGAAGTGAGTTAGAAGTTACATCATTTAAAGTAATAAAACATTTGATGTTGACCCCTCATCTCTGGGAAAAACTTCCTGAATCCGCACCATGGCATTCATATATCGCCGTCAAGTTTGTTGGGTCATTTAAAGCTTTAATTATTTTCCCCACGTTTCCAACAATCTTTGATACTTTGGCATACCCAAGAAACTATCAATCATATTCTACACGTCAGTCATAATTGTTAGATCCCCAATTTCTTGTAGTTATCATATTTTCAGCTGCCACCTTTATATGTAGCCATGCTTTCAAGCATTAATCAAATGTTTTTCCTTATTTACGTCATCCTCTAAAACCATTTTAGACTTGCGGACAGAGGTGTTCATCTTTTCGTCCCGGGTTCGAATCTACAGCGGGACATGATCATGATTTCATTTTTTATTTGAGATACAAACAGTATTATATATGGTTTATGTTTTGTGCAACATCTCCATAATTTACTCCAGTGAAATAATTTAACCCCCCCCCCCCAAATGTAAACGTTTATAGTTTATCATGCTCATAGATTCTATAGATATTGATGACATAGTCAGCCAAGCTTTTTAAAAAGCTGTTACTTGTGTTATTATTTGTTTATTTATTCGCGCAAAGGACATTGGGTAGTAAAGGAGCTCTGGGAATGTTGCACAACAAAATTTGCTTGACGTGTGTACAATTCCGAACTTCTTTTCTTACACGTTATTCTATTGAGCTCGCTGCACTCGATATTATACGGTTCTTGAAAATGAAAGAAACGTCGTAGTCTTTATGAAAAGTAACCAATTTTCTTGATTGTACAAACATTTTTAAAGAAATTTGGGGGGGGGGGTTAAGTTATACAAAGAAAAAAAATAATATGTGTCATTTTAGATTACCGACGTGCAATGATCTGATACATGTGTACCGTATTTATGAGAGGTTCATATCTCTTCCCTTGTCTGAAAAGTGTCGCATCCATTGATATTTTCTTTTTTGCTACGATTTAATGCTTTAAAAATGATGTCTTTATTTAATTTGGTTATTTTCGATAGATAAATATCTGTCCCACCTGTCTGTGGGATGGGATAGTAAAGTGTCTGCCGTCCGTTCGTCTGTTCGTCTGTCTAGCTGTCTGTCTGTCTATTTTTCAAAATACTACTCTTCATACCGTTTTGGTCTGATTTCAATATAACTTGGCACACAAGTACACATCTCTAAGATACATAGTATAGTGCATCGGTTTTTGAATGCTTTAAAATGCGACGTCTTCAACAGTTTTTGTCTGAATTCAATATTGCTTGGCACATAAGTAGCCTTCACTAAGATACAAAATATCGTGCATCCGTTTTTGATTTCGATGAACGGTGTTGCCATGGTTACTAAAAATAGAAATTTCTGTATATAATTCCTTAAAAATGTTATTCCTCCTACAGTTTTAGTTTGATTTCAATATAACTGGACACACAAGTAGACTTCAATGTGATACATAATTAACTGCATCGTTTTTGATTTCGATGAACGGTGTTGTCATGATTACACAAAATAGAAATTTATGTGAAATTCCTTTAAAACGCTACTCCTTCTACAGTTTTGGTCTGATGGCAATGGCTAGTTTTCTCTTCCTTTGTTATAAGTACAAACAAGTAGAGCTATAGTCTCGACATTGTGTTGAACCCAATGAATCATTTTGCCTCGATTATAGTCAGAAAAAAACTCATGGCTGAACATATCCAGTCATTTGGACGAGTCAAGATTAGTGACAGTGAAACTGTAAATTCGCTACCATTTTTCTATTAGTGAAACATTGCTGATATAATGCAGGGTGGGACGTGACCTTGACTCGAGTTCAAAGTCCCCAAGGATAAGATGTTTTTGGTTGGATGCATGGACAGAAAGAATATCTAAATAAAATGTTTAAAATTTTCCAGACGGTAACACATGGATAATATTTTTATAACGAGAGTTAGTCATTGCTTAGATCAAGGTCATTTGGAGAGTTCAAGGTCACTTGGAAAGTTCAAGGTCACATATATTCCTTTACAGTCTTTTTCCTAGCTAAACATTGCAAGTTGCTTCTCTTACAAGGTTTAAATTTTCACTTGTACAACTTTAGAATGTGGCTTTTGACCTAGACTCAAGGTTACGTCTTCTTATCCGTAGCTCCAACGGAAGACCTATTCGTTGCTTTGCAACGAGCTCGGCTCTAGTTTTAAAAGTGATTGAAAATGCATTTCAGAAACAATATGGATTTCTTATTTATTTCAATTGTGCATTGAACAATGAACCCAATGTATATTGAAATAATTATTTCAAAAGTTGCTGACGCGGTGAAACTTTTCTTTCAATACTGGTGGTAGTTCAATAGTGGTTGAAAACTATGGTTACTACATTAAAATGCAGTCTCACCTACTATTAAATAATTAATTTAGTAGTGCTCATATTTCAATAGTGGTTGAAACCTATGGTTATTACATGTATATTGAAATGCACTCTCGCCCCACTATTGATATAATTATTTCAATAGTGGTCGTATTTCAATAGTGGTTGCTAACTATGTTTGCTATTGAAATGCACTCTCAACCACTATTGATATAATTATTTCAATAGTGTTCGTATTTCAATAGTGGTTACAAACGTTATTTGCTATTGAAATGCACTCTCAACCACTATTGATATAATTATTTCAATAGTGGTCGTTATTTCAATAGTGGTTGCAACAATCCACTTTTCTAAACTTGTGACATGATATTAAATCTATTCCAAAGAAAAAAATTGTTTGTATCTTCTGTCCTTAAGGGTCCTCCACACCATCTGACTTGTAACGTATATACATGTGGAGAAATACTTTTTCTACTGGTTTTATCTATTTTGAGCCCGGACGATTTGCCTGGCAGTGCTTGTAAGAAAGTCTTACAAACGCTTCAAAGATAAAGTATTTGCTAAGAGAAAAATATGCAGTACACTGAGATCTAGAGCGACACCCTAGTCATAAACAATGAACATTTGACATGAACATGGAGTAACCGATAGAAAAAGATTATGTGGTTTTCTTTTTCAATAAAAGAACAACAGACGTCTTGGATCATGTTACATGATAATTCGTAAACAATGGGTGAAGATAAAGGTAATTCATACTTTCAGGCTAATCAAACAAGTTTGTGTTGAAAGTTGATATTTTATATCCCCGCTTGAAAAGTGGAAAGTTATATGGTGATCGGTATGTCCGTCTGTCCGTCTATCTGTATGCTTTGGGGTACCCATCTCTTTTCCGCAACTTCGAATTCTATTAAACCACTGAGTGAAATTTGATGAAACTTTTACAGAATCTTTATTACATATTGTCATTATAAACCTCCTATTTTCCTTTTGATCTGACACATACTTTGGATTTCCCGGTCACAACAAATCATAGATTTTGCGATTATAATCGGAGGTGGGGGTTTTATCATTTAGTGAGCTCATTGCACACAATACCTCTAGTTGCACACTTATTTTTGTGTTTCAATAATACATTATTTCATTGTGTGTTTATAAATATTGGTTAAATAGTATAATCTTTTATAACTGTCCAGCAAATAATGAGTAGCTATAGTCAGGGGGACGTATACAGAGATAAGTCTCGGGTAACAGGAAAAATAACTCCCAAAAGGAAGTTTATTACCAACGATTTTGAAAATACATTTTCTACATCTGTGTATTTTATATAAGTTCAATTTTGGATGTGATCTAATTCATTGATTTTTCTTCTTTACAAAAGGATTAAAATAAAATGATATAAAGGTTTATTAAATCAGAATGTATATTATTAGTGACGCAGATTCGGTGACTTTATAATTGGAAAAAGGACTTTAATTTTGTAAACAATTATTATCTTGTCAAAACAAATTGGATTTTGTTGTTGTTCAAATGCACTATAATTTGGAAGACCATTTTGTAATGAAATTGATCCGAATAGACCAATCAAGCCCATCGATAGTAAGTAATAAAATTTGAACGGAAATACAATGGTATTATTAAGAGTTTTAACTAAGAGCAACAAAATTGGGAACTTTGAAAAGTAAAAGAGCTTAAGGCTAGAACTCCTGTGGTGCAGAAATGGGGACTGAGCCCATAAATATAAGTAACATGTATTTACCTACATTTGAGGGTGGTGCCATGTTGGGGTTCATAGGTCAACGGACAGACCTACGGACAAAACGTAGGTGATGGTGAATTAGCCAATGAAAAGTATTTTTTATATCCGGGATCATGTATACCCACTGAGCACAAAATACCCTGTTTTAGTCAGAAAAGAGCATTCCCGGTTTTATTCTCAAATTATTACATCTCTTTGGCATTTTATTATTTTGGGAATCATTCTTTTGGACTTTTGTTTATTTATTTATTTGGAGTTCGGTCTTAAACTCTCTTTATATCTTGGACCGACCCTTTGAACATTTATATCAACAATGCATTGGTTTATACGGATCAAATTTCAAAGCTCGAAAACGCTTACTAAAAATCTATACGATCACGGAAAAATTGGATTTATTTCATAAACTTTTTAAACCAATAAAAGTGTCCATTGGCTTACAGTTATAAATAACTACGGCTTGTTTTTATTATTGTAAATTGGGAAATAGACATGATAGATTTTAAGGATATTTTTCAGTCTGTTTTACGCTATGATTTTTCTAATTTAATTTATTAAAACTTAATTTATTATCGTTAATTTGGTTTGAATGTGGTGTGAAGGTCGTCGTTTGAAAAAATTGTTTGTTGATAATGCATTTAATAAATTTAAAGTTTAATGTTTATAATCTTTGCGAATGGTACATTTATGAAGGAAGTTGAGTTAAATTATTTATACCATATACAGTTAGCAGAACCGTTAGCGTTAAAGTTATCAAAAAATTATCAGATCAGAAACACGCTCGAACCTGTGCAGTTGAAATCATTTGACTAAAGAATGAAATACATGTTTAGATCACATCAATTTTTTGCAATTTATACACTGTATATTGCAGAAAGAAGCTACTGAATTAAGATTTTAAAGCTAAGCGGGGCTGTTTCATGGACCTTCCTACGCCATATTTAAACTCCGTGATTTCTTTGATAAAGCGGTAAAATAGGCAACTAATTTTGTTATAAAATATTCAAAAAGGTTGATACATGTATATATATATAAGCTACAAACAGATTAGATTTATAACTAGATGAGATCTCGTTGCGAGCAACGAGTAGGTCTTCCGTTCGATTTTTGATAAGGTTATAAAACAACTTTAAATGAAAAATAGTGTTCAGATCAATTATTCAAAATACGTGAGAACACATTTAAGAGTGTTATCTATCAATTTAAAACAACTTCCGGTCTTTATAATTCACTTCCGGTGTGACCGGAAGTACTTAAAATGACCTAAAACTCCTTTCTGAGTGTGAAGGAATCATCTCTGATAATTTCGAGCAAAAATGCTCATTTTTTGGACTACTTCCGGTTTGGAAAAAATAACTTCCGGTGGACTTAATATAAATCGAGACACTCTATTTGCCTACATAGAAAATAATAACTAGAAAGTCTGCTATTGCAAGCAATGGCATATGTCGCCCCGTCCTGTACAAGACTTTCATTTTTATCATCACTAAAACAATGGTCCATTAGCTAAGCTTGGACAACCATCGAGTCGTATCAGTCCTTTCCGTTGGAAACGGAAGACCTTAATTGGGTACATGTATCACACTAATTATTTTTAGAATCGGTAGGACAAGAAAGTAGTGCAGGAAAAAATTACAAGTTCCTAAATTTGCAGACTTACATAAAAGAAATTGGGCAGATATACTGAACTGAGCCTCATACTTGTTAATTGGCATTATCTTTCCTACCAAAAAAGCTTGGCAAATGTAATTTATTAAGAAGATCAGCCAAATTATTTTGTGTATTATAACGCAAGTGAGAACTCTGAAATTTCCCTACTTTCACTTTCATTTTTAGAGGTTCTGTCGGAAAACGAATCTGACATGCCACCTTCAATTCGAGCATTTCTGCATTGCACAGTCAGGGCTGATCTTTGTTATGAGATGATAAATCATGTGTAAACTTTCTCAGTTTAGCGGAATCATGAACATTTTCGGCGAGATGAATGTTTTGTTTGCAGTAGTGATCAAGGCTTCGCGCACCTGTAGGAGCAGATCCAAGGATTTATGAATGAATAAAAACTATGGAAATAATATACCAATTTTCTCATTTATATTTGCACTATTTAATGAAATTAATAATATACAAGTAATAGATATACAAGAAAACGCAAAAGGCTAATAAATGCAGCTGACAGTCGTTATTTTTTTATATAGATAAAATAAAATAATTATAAAATCTAAGACAAGACAGAAGAAGAATGAATGTTGGCAAACTATCAAATCACATCAGGAGAACTGAATTTTATGAATGAAACAATTAAAACGTTACTTGTAAGTTGTATATGTTATATCTGTGTATTCTACCTGGCAGTGCGCTTCAAAAGGGGGGGGGGTCGTCTTGAACATAGTACCTTACGTTTGAACGGTAAGG
>PRKT01001630.1:7574-29225 GCA_003671525.1 Saccostrea glomerata | reverse complement strand
TTCGTCGCTTTTTACAGGTTTCCATGGCAACGGTAGACATATTGGAACTGAATGACCTCACTGCACAACTACAACCAGTGATCGTCCTTTGAGGAAAGTTTCAGGAAGATTGTCCCAGCCATCTCCGAGAAACAGCCTGGATAAAAAAAAACATGCGTACAATCGCAATATATCGTCCCCGACTTCGTTCGGGGCGACATAATAATAGTGGAAAAGAAACAACATAATCAGTAGAAGGTCTTCCGTTGAAAACGAAAAACCTTAATTAATTAATAAAAGGCTAATTTTAATACAGCGAAAGCACAAATTCAAAGGTAAACAAACCAATTAACACTCTAGTGCTAAATGAAACAGCGTCATCACAACATGATGACCAAGTTAGTTTCTCTATAGAGACACGATTAGTGGTATTTTAGAGCAGCTTAGTTGAATAGAAATAAAGTCCTTGTTGTCGTGAATGATGCAGAATAACCTCGGTCTCGAAATGTTGTTTGAAATATAAAATCCTCGGCTAACGCCTCGGCTTTTATATTTCAAACAACATTTCTCGACCTCGGAGGTTATTCTGCAACATTCACGAAAACGCGGACTTTATTTCTTAAACATTCTCCAATAAGGAAATCATATACCCACATTTTTATCAAATCTTTATTAAAACGAAAATATATGATTTAACATTATTCATCTGAAGGATTTTCGATCCCGGAATGGCTATTATATAATAACTTTTAACTATATTTCAAAATTTTATTCTTTATAGTTTTTAATTGAAACATATCCCTGTAAAGTTAAAAGTGAAGTTATAAACCAATGATTATTTTCATTTATGTTCATTAAGTTTTTCAAGAATTTCAATCCAATAACAAATATGTGTTGTATTTTATCCCTGGCTATATGAAAGAAGAAGAATTATAACAAAATCATCTGTTTATATTCATTTTAGACCCAAATGAATATATTGAACCCAATTTTGTTGAATTTAACGATTATCGATTTAGCACGTTTCTGTGCTATGAACATGAATTTTACACGGAGCTATACTTAATAATTTTGTTTTTTTCTTTACTTAACAATTCCGTTTTTTTTTTATTTCATCGCTTTTCTTCATTTAATAATCTTTATTTAATAATGCCGTCGCTTTTCTTTGATATATTTTTGGTTTGCACTATAGGGCTTCCGTAGGCCAATCTATGTATCTTTTATATGACCACGGAATGTTCCGAAATATCAATATAAAGGGCTCACGACGGGGGACCTCTCTCCTATATGAAAGCCACTGGTACTTTCGTTTTGAATCTCATTTTTTGTATACATGCTTTACTTGAACAGAGAGGTACGTTTTCGAGAAAATATTCATAATTTTACAACAGTATATCTATACACATTCACGAAACATTTTGTCTTAAAAATGTATTAAATTAATTATAAATCCCCCTCACTGCACCCAAAATGAAAACAGATAGAGTGGGGAATTCCAAAGGTTTAGCAAAACAACAGTGGATTTCTTGTTTGAGGTATTTATAACCGTAATCTCTTTAAAATATGGAATGATAACAATTTTTTTAATTTCAAGAACTTCGTGTGAATAAATAGCATGTGTAGTGTTTAATATGAATTTACAATGAATAGCTATCCACCCACTTGTCATTTTGTGCAAGGAAAGGAGGAAGTTTTTGGATTTTAAGATCACCTGACTACACTCAGATGACCTATTGCTATCTAATTTCGTACGTCCCCGTGCATTGTGTGTCTTTACATATTTGAACATTTTCAACTTTTCCGCTGCAAACGCTCAACCAAGGATGTATTCGCTTTGACAAAAGAATTGACCTATAGGAGAGAACAATTTCCCGGAAAAAGTGACATTCAAATATTAACTTCATTTGTTGTTTTCTACCGTATATATGTCTAAATTTTTCAAATTTGTATTATATACCTAAAACTTATTATTTATAACTTTAAAATAAACCTCCAAAGTTGGCTGAAACATCATTTTGTCCGCTAAAGCATTGATTTTTGCATGAATTTTGGCCGAGAAGTCCTTCAGGGCAGGCCTGCCCCTAAATAAAATTGTGATATATCGATAGGTTATGATGTAAGGAATGATTTAAGATAGAATTTTTTTAGGGGCACCCCTGCCCTAGGGTCGAAATTCACAAAAAACCTACAAAAAATAAGGAAACCTAATTTCGAAAATGTGCTTCAAATTCATACCGTTAGTTTTTAAAGACGGACTAGCTCTGTTGATATATGAGTTGATTTTACGTCGTGAAGTGCTTCCTTTTATAGTCGCGGGTTCGAATCCACAAGGCACCACACTTTTCAAGTTTTAAATTTCGTCTTTTCAAAGACTTTTAAATTTTTTTTTATAGACTTGTGTATTTTTCTTCAATTATCTATCCCTTATGTATGCCAATTCTTAATACAAGAAAAACTAAAGAGATGTCAAATCGTAACAATCAAATGTATAGTTGTCAGTCAGGCGGAACAAACCTCAGTGTAAGCACACTTTCTCCGAGGACAAGAATAACGCACTCTGTGTTATTTGATACAGGTATTCTTGGCAGCATTGAGCTGCGACGAATTTCAATTGTATATATTCCTTAGAATTTAATCACATTGATTTTGGCTACATATATCAGTAACTGTACTCCCTTAGATTTAATTTAGATCTATATAGTTTGCACACATTAATGACATGTTTTATCATATCCACGGATAAATAGCCTAGACACAAAAAAAAGAATTTCAGAGACAGTAGACATTACCATTATTCACAATGAGAAGTAAAGACAAATATCAATTTTTACATTTGGAGATAACAAACTCAAAAAATCAATGAAAGGGTATCTTC
Organism: Saccostrea glomerata; assembly: GCA_003671525.1. Taxonomy (NCBI): domain Eukaryota; kingdom Metazoa; phylum Mollusca; class Bivalvia; order Ostreida; family Ostreidae; genus Saccostrea; species Saccostrea glomerata. The sequence continues at coordinate 26,371 of PRKT01001630.1, read as the reverse complement.
TACCTCTACTCACTTAAATAAAGATGTAGGATAAAACAAATTGTTAAATGTATTCAGCCTAATGTCATTAATCGGAACGGAAATCGACAAGCTTTTTGTAGTGAAAAAAACCAAGCCCGGTCCTATAGGTCAGATACCTATTTATAATGAAGTGATCCTTTTGCATAAAGCATTTATGGGTGACTGAAGGGGAACAAAACATGTAAATGTGGTCCGTGTTCTCGAGTGGTGGGAGCAAAACCACAGGAAGGATGATTCTTTAACTTATAATTTAATTCAAAAAGTCTCAAAATGAAGTTTGAAAATTTAATTTTTTTTCATGCAACAATTTACATTTTATACATCTCCATGTGCCTCAAGATTCTTTGAAGTTTCTCAGAAGGATCTTATAAAAAAGTCAAAATTTCGTTTTGTTTCAAGGTAAGCACATTTTCAGTGTCAGAATTGGAAAACTACTTATAATTCTTGGTACTAGTTTTGGTGGTAAAGTTCTGCGACCACGTTTTAGATAATTAAATTGACTTGTCTGATTATTATACCGACTTGTCGGAAATTTATGTAGATTTGAATTAATTTGAAAATATTATGTTACACTCTAAATACATGAAAAAGAATTATAATTACAATTAGTCAATATTTTAGAAATCTGCATTGAAGGACAACTTCAAATGATAGGACATGTTGCCAGATTTAGGGAAGTGAGGGCATTCTCATGGAAGACAAGACATCACAAGAAAATCAACAGTCTGGGGAAATTGTGAGTAATTTGTATTTCATAAAGAAGTATTTAATGAAATAACGCAAATGAATACATGTGCAGCATGGAAATGTTATATATAAATTGTAATAAGGTAGAAATATATCAAAAATGAAATGAAGGAAGGAGGAAAAAGTTGAATACCAGGCACATAGCAACAGGGGCATGCCCCCCCCCTCCCCCCATACACACACGAAATCGGATTTTCGAGTTAGGGCAACTTTTCCTTTTTTTCTTGTCAACTTTTTTCAGATAAGTGAAAAAGATTCTTTGGCTGCCCCCCTTCAAAAACAATGCTACGTGGCTGAATACATGTACAACATGGAAATGGTATTTTAAAATATCAAAAAACAAAAACAATTCTTCCGCTGTGTAATGACAATTACTAAATAAAATGAAAGTACTAATTGACTAATCAGATTTTCTCAAGTTGAATGCTTAAAGAATAAATAGTTAAGCTAATGAACGAGGAGTCAAAATAATTGTGATTTAACAATTAATGCACTACATATATTTTCCAAGGTTAATGTATTGCAAGTTTTAGGGACAAATATTACCTTGAAAGCAAATTGCTGTTTCAATAGCATTTTTGGAATTTTAAGGAAATTAATATAGGAAGCATGAAAGCTTCACGTAGGGCAGTCATGTTAGTTTAAGAGTTCTTGTAAAATGTGCTTTGTAAAAATCAATTCATTAAATTACCATGCGTATCGGTAAGAATCCTCTATTAGAGATAACGATCATCTAAGTATATTATTAATATGCAGAGGCATTATACATGTATATTTCCATTTCCAATTGTGTTCCCTATGATAAACACTACAAAAGTGAATCTTGTTTATTTCGCTGTGATTCCTGTGGAATGTAAATTTTTGTGTAGATTGAAATACTACTGAAAGGTCAAATGTCAAAATTGCATGTATATGATTGGCGTATAAATATATTGAAAAAAACGATGTTTTGTTTCATTGTTTACTAAGTAATAAGATATGATAAATCTTTTTACAAACAAAATAAATAATGAACTATATTCGGATCAAAAGCAAGTCACTTGTGCAACGCTGTCCATTATCACCGAGGCCTCGCGAGACCGAGAACTTCACTTCCGTAAACAGCCCATCTGAACCACGTGGAGAAATCAGCATTGCCACATAGATCATCCGATACAGACATCGTCCCTCAGTCATTACCATCCAACTTCTTACGCAATTCAACGTCCTCTGTTATTTTAACACACACAATTCTGTTTCCTGACCATGCGGACCAACTCCTGTTTCATCAACTGCAAAATTGCATTCAATATGGCGGCGGAGAAGTGACCTAGTATATATACACGTGTTCCTGCTTCCGACAACCTAAATCTAGGTCACATATATAATTAAGGCTAGCAAGATCGCTTTGATCGTAATATAATTTTTTTTGTTGTTTATTTTATAAATGTTGATATTTGACTGCAGTATAATTTAATAATCATTAAGTTTGTTTCGTGTTTGTATGGGACTATTTTTTATAGTAACATTTGACGTCAGAGGTCGGCCACTTGAAAATAACATGGAATGCCTTGTGTATTTCCAATCTACTAAATATTGGATGATTACAAAAACACATAAAAATGGAAATATAAGGAATCACTGTCTAGTTTTGAGAGTATGCCAGGGACATCAACAATAGTGGGAAACATGGGATAATTTTAGCATAACAGGTTTCGCCCGTTATGCAAATTATCCCATGTTTCCCACTATTGTTGATGCCCTGTAGGCCTTTCAACTGCCGCTAGGGGTCGGTGTTATGAACGATAACTCATTGCTGAAACTTGTTTAGAGCAGGATGGGGGTATCTAACTGTTTACACGCAAGACAGTTTTTAGCATTTCCCAAGTGTTTCTTTGCTCTCAGTAGAATCCAGTCGTTTTAAAATTTAGCACCAATGTTAAACTTATTTACTGTATAGTAGCGGACACCGGTTTGCTGCATATGATTAAAATTTTTAATTAAAATAAAAAGTGAAATCTACCCTCCTTCTCAGTTCTAACCTAATTAAACTTTTATGCTCGGTCGTTCCCCTTCGTGCTTAGTAACACAAATAAGATGATCAATTGTTGCATTTACTTGTAAAAATATATATATTTAAACAGGAAGCGAAAAAGCGCGAACACAAAAAACTTGACATTAAATTTTCTTCTTCATAATAATCGTCAAAGAGAGTTTAAACTATTGAATATAGTCTGTTCCCCATTCATTTGACCCTGTTATTTCAGGTAGAGTGAAGGCATTCTCTTTCTCTTGGTCAAAACTTTTTGAGTACAAAACAATGCAAGGAACCCTTTTGTGTATATAACAATACCAATGCTGAAGCAGCGTATATGTCATTCCTATAAACGATAACTCATAAATCGGCACTTAGTTGGTCATTTTTCACACCTGAGTTACCTGTCCTTAAACACAGCATCGGAAAAGTCAATTATAAATAAGTAATCTTTTTAATGATGTAATTAAATGTATGCATAAGTTATTATCTTTTTTGATAATTTCATGTACCTATAAATCTATCTATACAATGAAATTCTGCGCATGTGCGGGATGAGAAGGTGGTGGATTTTGTGCTCTCTAAGTTTTTTGGATTTTTTGCTTAGGAATATAAAATATTCTGTTTGTGATTGTGGATATGTGTACATTTGTGTAAAATGATCCCTAATTATGGCAAGTGAAACTCAAAAGAGAAATCCAAAGAGAAAAAATGACAATCCAAATATCAGTGGTGAAAGTTACAGTAAGATACCAGTAAAGAATACTCAGAGTGAAGACTTCTCAGCTCCACGCATGAGCTCGACGCCTGCATCGACCACGAAAGATAGAGAAAACGGGTTGAATGAGGCGACAATGACTTCGGAAGGTCCACAAGGCCCTCAGGCAACATTTGTGGGAATGGAAATTCTTTCACCAATCAACAAATTAAATGAGTCCCTTTGTGGTAGAATTGACTTACTTACCCAGACAGTTAATGAAATGAATGGGAAATTACAAAAACTGGATATTATTGAAATGAAACTAAGCCAGTTTGAAACTGAATTAAGAACAGTTAAAAATACAGTCTGCTTAGCGGATAAAAGAATAACTGAAGTTGAAAAGGCTATGGAATTTATGAATCAGACTTTTGAAACTAGTAAAAAAAAATGTCGCTGAAATGACAGTTGCGATGTCCTCTGTAAAACAAATTACCCAACAAACAAAGCTCGATACAGAAACTGTCCAAGGCCAGTTACGAACAGCCCAAAGCAAGATCAAGAGTGCTGACACTGAGCTTTCAAGACATTCAAATATGATAGAAGGCATGGCAAAAAATATGGATCAGTTAAGACGAGATAAAATTCAAATGCAAGAAACAATAACAGATTTGCAGTTTAGGTCAATGAAAATGAACTTGGTCTTTAGTGGTTTGGGAGGAGAGAGAAAGAATGAAAATACACAGGAAAAGCTGCGTCAATTTCTTAACAACGAACTGGAGATTACGCATCACGTAGAATTTAGTAACGTCCATCGCTTCGGACGATTCACTAAAGGGAAACCCCGACCAATTGTTGCTCGCTTCCTGTATCAAGAGGATCTGGATATGGTATTGGAACGATCAAGTTGGCTACGGGGAACATCCTTTGGAGTACATAGACAATATCCAGTGACCATGGAAAAACGTCGACGGGAGCTCATACCAATCATGCGCCAACTACGTAGCGAGGGGGCGCATGTCAAACTTGTGCGCGATAAATTAATTGTGAACGGTCGGCAGTATGACCCGGACAATCATAGCTACATGTACGCAGAGGAAGAAGATTGGGACACGAACGATCCTATGGACTATGATATGAACGCAAATAATAACCGGAGCCACGCTCCATCGCAGAACACTGCAATGGGTTTCAGATAGGAGTGCGTGGCCGCCACATCCAAGCAGCGTGACGTTCTTCATCGTGAGTGCGGCCGCAGCAATCATGTGACTGATCTATTGTAGAGGTAGAGAGGTCAGTGACTTCACTTCTAACCTTTCGTTCATAGTTTGGAATGTAAATAAGGGTATTAGACAAAAGCTGAAAGATAAGGAGTTTGTAAATATTGTAAATAAGTATGATATTATAGTTCTTTTAGAATGCTTGATCTGTGCAGGTGATGAATTAGGTATTTATTTAGATGAGTACAATTGTTACACTTTCTCTAGAAATTGTGGAAGAGGGGGAGGTATTGTCATTTTTTATAAAAACGTGCCCAGTATTAGTGTTAATATTATAGAATGTTTTTGCAATACTGTTATCTGGCTAGAAATTAGAAAAGAGTTAAATATAAATGAAAAGCCTATTTATTAAGCTTCTTGCTACATACCACCTGAAAAAAGTACTTTTTATAAAAAAGAAGATGTAGATATTTTTCAGTATTTAGAAGAATCAATTTGCAGATTTGCTAGCAAGGGAAAGGTTTATTTAACAGGAGACTTAAATGCTAGATGTGGTAATTTAGATGATTTTATAAAGAACGATATGATAAATAAATCGGTAACAGATAATATGCAAGCTTTAACTGATTAGGATTTAGATACAAACGAGTCTACAAGGAACAACAGTGATAGTTTTGTGAATAATTTTGGTGGAAAATTGATAGACTTGTGTAAACCACTGGTATGCGAATTATCAATGGTAGACATAAAAATGATCAACATGGGGGTATAACTTTTTATGGTGCAAATGGTATGAGTACTATTGATTATCTAATAACAAAGAGTGAAAACGCTAGTAATATTGTAGATTTTACTTTAGGAGATTTTTCTGTTTTTTCAGACCACGCACCAATTATTTTTTCTATAGGTGGTGCATATAAAGAAAGTGAGGTTGTTTGTGGTCAAGAGCAATCAGGTAGAACGGTTTTTAAATCAGTAAAATGGGTTGAAGAAAATGTAACGCAGATAAATACTACTCTCAATAATAACTTTGACTTGCTTTCTGATTGTCTGATTCATTCGTTTGATAGCACAGAAGTAGTAAATCAGTGTGTTAATAATTTTAGTAAAACATTATGTGATTTAATTCTGCCATACTGTAAAATTACACAGAGTAATAGATCTATTAATATGAATAGAAATATTAATTCAAAACATACTGAAGATAAACCATGGTTTAATGAAGAGTGTAAGACAAGGTACATAGAATATGAGACAGCTCTAAACCATTTTAATAAACAGAAATCTACTGATAATAGATTAATATTAGTTAATAAAAAAGCGGCTTACAAGAAAGTTATGAAAAAATGTAGACACAATTATGAGAGACATCAAGGTAATAAAATTGAGTATATTCGGAAGTATAATCCCAAAAAATTTTACAAATTGTTTGAACGTAAGAAAGGGCAAGTAAGTTCAGATTTATCGGCTAACGATTTCTTAGAACATTTCAAAACCTTGCTTGAATTTAATACAGAAAACAACTGGAATAATGAATTTAATTACGTAGAGACACAATCATCAGTATACTGTGAATTAGATCAGGAAATTACGGTACAAGAAATTGAATATGCTATTGATAAATTAAAACATAATAAAAGTAATGCAGAAGATTGCATGATTAACGAATTCTTCATTCATTGTAAACAAATACTCATGCCTATTTTATGCATGTTGTTCAATAAAATTTTTACGTCAGGCCATTATCCAGAGAGTTGGGCTACTGGGTGTATAGTGCCAGTTTTTAAGAAAGGGGATAGTAATAATCCTAATAATTATAGGGGAATTACACTTGTTAGTTGCATGGCTAAATTATTTACAAGCATATTAAATAATAGACTGATGCATTGGGATAAAGAGTATAACATAACTACAGACGCGCAATTTGGATTCAAGTCAGGTGCAAGTACCATTGATGCAATATTTGTTCTACAGACATTAGTTAACAAATTCTTAAGGAACAAAAGAAAACTTTATTGTTGTTTTGTAGATTATCAAAAAGCCTTCGATTATATCAATAGAATTAACTTGTGGCTTAAAATTAGTACTCAGGGTATTCAAGGGAAATTATTTTGTATTATCAAATCTTTATATGATAATATTAAGGCATGTGTAAAATATAATGGTTTACTTACAGAGTATTTCAAAATTACGTCTGGTGTGTTACAAGGTGAAATTTTATCACCATTATTATTTTCTATGTATTTGAATGACTTTGAACGTCACTTTATTACAAATAATTGTCCATCAATCGAACTGCAGATGATAAATATATTTTTACTGATGTATGCAGATGATACTGTTTTGATATCTGACTCAGCTGAGGGTTTACAAAGATTGTTGGATGCATTATATACATACACAACGGAGTGGAATCTAACTGTTAATGTTGAAAAAACAAAAATATTAATTTTTCGCAATAGTCGTAAAATACTGGAAAATGAACGTTGGATATACAACGGTTGCAATGTTGAAGTTGTTAATCAGTTTAATTATCTAGGTATGTTATTTAATTATAATGGAAAATTTACTGAAACACAGAAACATTTTTCATGTCAAGGTAAAAAAGCTATGTACGGTGTAAATAGTAAAATCAGGGATTTGCATTTTAACGTAGAAACACAATTAGCTGTATTCGATACTTATGTTAACAGTGTTATGAGTTATGGAGCTGAAGTATGGGGATTTCACAAGGGTCAAGACATAGAAAATGTTCACTTGAATTATTGTAAACGAGTCTTAAAGGTCAGACAAAGCACTAGTAATGATGCAATTTATTGTGAATCAGGTAGATTTCCACTTATACTTGAAAGGAAAAAGAAAATTTTGAAATACTGGGTGAAATTAAAAAACAGTGATAATTGTATATTACAAGCATGTTATCAAGATATGGTTGAAAATAATGATGAATGGATTTTAAACATTAAGAAGGAATTCCAAAGGCTTGGTTTAGCTGACATGTATAATAGTGATTGTATTGATAATAATACTCTGAACATTATATTTCAAAGAATGTATGACTGTTATAAACAAGAAATTATGGCAAGAATTTGTAATTCTCCTAAGTATTTCCTATTTCAACATTTAGTGGATAATGTTGCATTACAGACTTATTTAAGAAAACCATTGCATTCTAAGTATAGAATACCTATCAGTCGTTTAAGGCTATCAGCTCATGATTTAAGAATAGAAAGGGGAAGGTACAGTAATATAGAAAGAAAAGATAGAAAATGTGAAATATGTATGTCAGGTGAGATAGAGGACGAATTTCGTTTTGTATTAAAATGTCCTCGATATGAAGAACTTACAATTAGATATATTAAGTGTTATTATTTTAAAAAACCATCAGTATTTAAATTAGTATAGCTATTGAGTTCTACAAATACTAAAGAACTATGTAACCTGGGCAAATTTTTGTATTTTTCCCATCAATTAAGAAATGATGTTCTAAATAATAATTAAATGATATTGTTATGCAATTATTACATGTATATTGTATAGCCTGTACAAATCTTATGTATGAATATTATTTACCTATGAGATGTAATGTCTCCGGTTCAAATAAAATACTGAATGTTTTTTACCATATGTGCAACTTGAAAAATTATTTGAAAGGCCTATGCCCTGGCATACTCTAAAAACTAGACAGTGATTCCTTATGTGTCCAAATACCTGTATCTCTCTTTCATTCTCAATGGCCGAGTGGTGTACAGCCGCACCACAAGAATTCCATCAGCATCTAAAGCAAGATTTTAAGCGTTAAATTGTTTTGAAGGCTGAGTGGTGTAACGCGCCGTTCTTGTTCTGCTAGGAGATACATTCCGTATAGGTCGAGAGTACAATCCCGGGTTAGAAAGGAAGTTAATACCTGTATCATTGAAAATGTTAATGTCTTTGTTCTTTCTATATAATGTTCATACATTTGATACTGATAACATATATATGCTTATTAATTGACTTTCATAAAAACTGTTTTAATTTTCTAAATGCAGTTACACCTTTACTCCAAATTATTACAAAGGATATTCTTGGATATGATTAAAAAATTGTACATCACTATGGTTTTATCATTGGGGAATCATTTCTAGGCCAGGTCTGGTTAATGCATCAAAGAATAGTGATCAAATAAATCAAAATATGATCTTATTTGTTTTGAAATATACATCATAAACAGCTAACATTTTAACAATAGATCGCCAAAAAGAGGCGAGGCTCCGGTGACTTGCAGACCAGGGATGCACCTAATGGTCATAATCCATCGGAATCTACAGGTAAATGTTTGTATTGATTTGTTGGTAAGGTCACTGAAAAGCACATCGTATTTTAATGATAAAACGTCGTGGACTTAATAAATAAGGATGCAATATCACTTTGTCTATCTGTACTTATGATTAAAAATACATCCATGATGACATTTTTATTTTCTTTTTGTTACACGTTAACTCAAACTGTTTTTCACGTAACTTTTATTTAGAAAAAAAAAATAATTTACTCTAAGGGAAAGACTGTTTTAGTTTATAGGTGACATGACTTTTTCTGTTTGTATACTCAGTCTTGTATATTGTGTATTAGAGCTGTTTACTGAATGTGTCGTTTTTCTCATATAATCTACGAATTACAATTTATTGTCAAAATACACGGAGAGAAAACAATTGAACCGAAGGAATCTGACTCTGACTGCATTTATGTTCAATAACTTACATTCATGAAAATAATTACAACCTCTCCTTTGACAAACATTGTATCATTGAAAATGTTAATGTCTTTGTTCTTTCTATATAATGTTCATACATTTGATACTGATAACATATATATGCTTATTAATTGACCTTCATTAAAAACTGTTTTAATTTTCTAAATGCAGTTACACCTTTACTCCAAATTATTACAAAGGATATTCTTGGATATGATTAAAAAATTGTACATCACTATGGTTTTGTCATTGGGGAATCATTTCTAGGCCAGGTCTGGTTAATGAATCAAAGAATAGTGATCAAATAAATCAAAATATGATCTTATTTGTTTTGAAATATACATCATAAACAGCTAACATTTTAACAATAGATCGCCAAAAAGAGGCGATTGATTTGACATGACTTTTTCTGTTTGTATACTCAGTCTTGTATATTGTGTATTAGAGCTGTTACTGAATGTGTCGTTTTTCTCATATAATCTACGAATTACAATTCATTGTCAAAATACACGGAGAGAAAACAATTGAACCGAAGGAATCTGACTCTGACTGCATTTATGTTCAATAACTTACATTCATGAAAATAATTACAACCTCTCCTTTGACAAACACATACTTTCAAATATAAAATCACTAATTTTCGTGGGGGGTTAATTTTCGTTGTTTTCGTGGTATGAAGAGACCAACGAATTTATTACCACCACGAAAGGTAAATTTTTATATGCACAACTACTAAAAAGATCTCCTTCCACGAAATGAAATCCCTACAAACCAACTTTTTTTCCTCAAACCACGAAAATTTGACCCCATGAAATATGTGATTTTACAGTACATGTGTTTCGTTACCCTTTCATTTTTTACGACATGAATCCTGCATCAGCCCAAAACGTTGATCACCTTATATTTGATTGCTAAAGTCAGGCGTGCATTTTTAAAATTTATTTATAGTACAGTCATACATTGTAATTGAACTTACTTCTACACAATATGTGCAAGTATTTTATCCACTTGAAAAAGGAATAAACCTTTTCCCTTTAGCGTAAATGTCATTTATTCATTAGTGTTTCATAAGTGTCTCGAGTAAAATTTAATACATGAGTTTTTAGTCGTAATTTAAATTCAGTAATTTACTGTTTTGTACGATGATTCTATTATAACTAAATAACTGTAGTTTCTTCACATTGTTGAGTGTTGTTTTAAAAATTAGTTTTAAATTTCATATTTCGATAAAGTGTACAACCTTTCACCGTATATTAATTTTCAGAGATACTTGCATGATACTGGTAATATTAATTACAATTGATAATGTTTTCAGATGTAAATTCCAAAGACCCATTACCAGATTTAACTAAGGATCAGCGTGTAGTTCTCTACACATTGTTACTGCATGATTATGTCGCTGATTTTAACTCTATTGATGGCAAAGTCTTTATGGGAAATATTGATGTCAGTGAAACAGTTGTGGAATTGGAGAACAGAGGACTTTTGCAAAGTGACAGAGGCAGTAACAAAGTGTATATTTCAAGTAAAAGACGATATCAGATAATGCGATCTTACAGAAATAACTGCCTTCTAAGTGACATAGACAAGGACTTTTTCATAGAGGTGGCCTCAGGAAATACCATATATCTGTATGTAGAAGTGTACATTCTTAACCACGACTGTTCGAAAAGAAAAGAAGACACTGCTCCGATATCATTAATGAGACTCATTGTACAATACAAACCACAGCCAAGATCAAGTGTTCTTTACGCTATCGAAAATAATATAGGTAAGCCGAATTCTACTCACTAACACTGGCTACTGTTTTTAAGCCATATATTCGCTGGCTAAACAAATTCACTTGCAAGCTTGTGCTTTTGAAAAGTCAACTCGTTCAGAAATGTTCTTTAACTTAAATTAAGACTAGCTGTGACGCAATGCATACATGTAGGTTTTGTTTTATTTGTGCATAATAATTCTAATTTTATTATTCATTTCTAGAGAGTGCCTTTGTACAAAAATGGGCTAAATACTTTTTGATATACAACCCCTTTATGCTTTGTAGAAATACTTCCACCCGCCTGTGCTAAGGAAGGTATCTCAAAGAAGCTTGAAAAATTTGTACAAGTTTGGAACCAGCAAAAAAAGATACTGGACCCTATAGCATGGGCTGATAATTGTCCTAATGAGAGGATAAAAAGTATTTACAATGCAGGCATGTTATGCTCATTGGTTAATACAGGTACGGAAATTATTTTTGTATTCTTCGTAAACTTAAAAACATCCCAGCACATCATTCATTTTATTGTCAACATCAATATAAAAAATAAAAAAAAATTCTCAGTCTGAGACTTTAGTTTTCAAACTGAAGGATATGGAGATAACGAATAGTATGAATTCAATCTCAAAGTCCATAAAACAAAACAAAATAGGAGCAGAGCAAATACAGACCTCTGAAACATCAGAATTTGGATCAGGTACCATAGAGGAGTGAGCATCCTCTGCTGACAGTTCACACCCGCTGCGTGCTGCCTGTCATGATCGGGAAATAACTGAAATATCCGTCGTCAATTCAGTATATAAATAATGGACTAATAATTAGTATGAAAAACGTCACTCAGCATTTAACATAATAAGAAGTTGTTTTTGCTGACAAGATCATTGTATCAACCATAGAACTTACGAATTGATGACTTTGAACGAGACAGCTGATATTCTTGTTTCGTCAACCTGCTTGTCAATAATTTACCTTGTTTGAGAAATTGTTCACACATAGAGCAAGCTCCTGCGTATCAATCAACTGAGATTTATGTATATTCTCCGTATGCAGGTGATGAAGGTACTCTAAACATGACCCTCAACTTAGTAAAGAAATGTACATTCCCTGAATTCATCTCTTTTTCAGTGCTTATTAATATATCAATCAGGTCAGACGCAGAACTCATATAAATTGAGAATATAAAATAACATGTGTTTTCATAACATATAAAATAAGTTGAGAACAATACTTTTCTGCTTGTCAATCATACTAGAAACATTAGGTTTTTTTTTTAGACTTTTCCTTAAGGGGCCGATTAGAGAATAACAAAACAGCCAATTGAATCTTTTCAAGCAACTTTTTTCACATAATTTATAAAAAGAAATATCACAGGTCTAAACGATCGATTACGTTATATGTAATTTTCATAGTTTTTTTTTAATTTAGAGTCAAATAGTAAAAGAGTATGGGTGTATCAATATCGTCATATTAAACTAAAGATCTTGAAAAGGGGGAGGGGACTTAAAATGTTCTGAAAGAAAAGGTATAAAACATACTTGCATGTTTTTGAAATTTAAGATCGTAGGATTTTGAGAATCTCACAATCACTTTTTCTTTCTTTAATTTATTATAATTGTATAAATCTATTATGTCTGTCTTTCTTTTCTTTTACTAAAAAAGGTAGAAATTTCTGATTTTGATACTTTTAGATACTTCATAACAAGGCAGTGGAATTCCATGTTTCTTGCATTTAATGTCCGGTTATGATAATTTGATAAAAAATCTCTACAGGATTTCATAGTACAATTCTCTGCTATGCTTGGATTTTCAAAGAAGTGGCACTCTTGATGCTACGTATGATAAACTGAATTTTACACTTCCTTCCAATCGCTGTTGAAATATACATGGGATAGAAATTAAGGCTAATGTCAACAAGTGTACTTAGAATTTAATGACAGCGAAATGGGGTTCGGATCAAGTCTACTCATTGTTGTCAACAATAATATTACGTTTTTAGCTCACCTGAGCTGAAAGCTCAAGTGAGCTTTTCTGATCACATTTTGTCTGTAGTCCGTCTCTCCGTCCGTCCGTAGGTCTGTAAACTTTTCACATTTTCTACTTCTTAAGAACCACTGGGCCAATTTTAACGAAACTTCCCACAAAGCATCCTTGGGTGAAGAGAATTCAAGTTTGTTCAAATGAAGGGCCAAGCCCTCTTCCAAGGGGAGATAATTAAGATTTAATGAAAAATTAATGGTATCTTTTAAAAATCTTCTTCTCCAGAACCACTGGGCCAGGAAAAATGAAACTCATGTGGAAGCATTCTCAGGCAGTGTAGATTCAAGTTTGTTCAAATCATGACCCCCGGGGGTAGGGCGGGGCCACAATGGCCAACCAAAGTTTTACATAGTAATATATAGGAAAATTATTTAAAAATCTTCTTCTCAAGAATAGCAAAACCGTAATTGCTCATATTAATATGGAAGCATCCTCAGGTAGTGTAGATTCAAGTTTGTTCAAATCATGACTCCAGGGGGTTGGGCGGAGCCAAAATGGCCGACCATTTAACATAGAAACATATAGGATAACTCTTTAAAAATCTTTTTCTCAAGAATGACAAAGCCATAATTGATCATATTTATCATGTTTATATAGAAACATCCTCAGGTAGTGTACATTCAAGTTTGTTCAAATCATGACCCCCGGGTAGGGCGGGGCCACAATGGCCAAACAAATTTTTTCATAGAAATATATAGGAACATTCTTTAAAAATCTTCTTATCAAGAATGAAAAAGCCATGATTGGTGATGAGATTACTTTTTTATTTAAACTTATTTTCTACTTTTCCTAGCCACAGTGCTCAGGTAAGCGATGTGGCCCATGGGCCTCTTGTTGATGTTATTAATTTCTTAACCGATGAGAATCAAGGTAACCATATAAAAGACACTAATTATGTAGCTTCGAGAATGCCACACCTTTAACTCTTTACAACGTACTGAACTGTTATGCAAAATACACTTGATGTGTACGTCATAGAAATATGACGTTACCATTTCCCCGCAAGCACTTTATTATAACGTGGTTATCGTTTAAGTTTTTCTAAAGTTTATCTTAAATAATACATGTATTATGACGTATATTTTAATACGAAAATAACTTTTATTATTTTATTAGATTTTAGCAAGTATCAAATAGAAGAAAAATGACAGTTAATTTAAGATTAAATGAACTTTTTACATTTTTGTAAAGTGCGTGAAGATGCGTGATTACCGGAAAACAGTAAATGCTTGCTTTTGCATTAGAAATAAGAAATGGTACAGGCATATACGTTCAAATGCATGACTGTGGTGAAGGGGGTTAACCGAAAGTCCAAAGATAGCAGAGAATGTATTTATTGGCTTCGAATTGTATATGTCGCCTGCATGGCACAGTGATCTTCGAATAATTAGGTGGAAAACAACTCATATGTCTCTGGTATACAACATTTTCAGCAGTCTTCGTCAGTAAGTCACGTTGTATATCTAAAGTTCAAAATACAATTTTTCTTCTTCCTGTTCTATGATTTCAATTTTTAATATCGATAAACATGTTAAGATTGTGTTTTCTTTTGCAGTGTATGCTATAAATGTCAAGACAAAATAATTTTCTTTAATTAGGCGACTGAGATATGTATGCCTCTTATTGTATTGATTCCAGAATATGAAACAAATATTGTATTACTGATAAAGTCTAAAATTAGGCAATCCTATTCTGCAGATATCATCTGGTATTTTATACTATAAATACACATTTTTATCTCACCTGAGCCGAAGGCTCAAGTGAATTATTTTGATCAAAATTTTTCCGTTCTCTCGCGTCGTTGGCGTCGTCGTTGATAGCATTGTCGTCGTCGAAAACTTTTCACATTTTCATCTTCTTCTCATAAACCACTTGGCCATAAGAAATGAAAATCAGGTGAAAACATCCTTAGCTAGTGTAAATTCAATTTGCTTCAAATTATGATCCCAAAGGGGTAAGGGGCGGAATGGACGATCACATTTTTACATAGGAATAATTAAGGAAAATCTGCAAAAAATCTTATTCTTAGGAACAAAAAAGCCAGTATTGGTCATATTTAAATGAAATCATCAGATGATGTAGATCTCAAGTTTGTTCAAATCTTGATTCCAAGGGATAGGGTGGGGCTACAATGGACGATCAGAATTTTGCATAAAAATGTATATGGAAAAATTTCCTGATAATCTTCTCAAGTACAGCAAAGCCATAACTGGTCACATTTATATGGAAACATCTGCAGGGAGTGTAAATTTACATTTAAGTTGGTTCAAATTATGACCCAGGGAAGGGGATAGGGTGGGGCTTCAATGATTCGACAGTGTTTTACATAGGGATAAATAGGGAAAATATTCTTCTCAAGAACAGAAAAGCTATAATTGGTCTTTTTTTAAATATGGAAGCATCGTTGTGTAGTGTATATTCATGTTTGTTCAAATAAAGACAAGTGGTGGGGTGCTTGGGGGTAGAGTAGGACCACAATAAAAGTTCAATCTACTATAATGAAAAAAAGTCAATCAAAAATTGTATGCATATTTAGTAAGACTAAGAGTAGATTTAATTTCGTTCAAATCATACCCCAAGATGTAGGTCGTTACCATTTATGCATATAATATTTTTTAAGCTATATGTATTTTTTTCCTTAGTTAGTGCTTAGGTGAGCAATATGGTCCCTGAGTATCTTGTTTTAACATTGTTGATTATAAATACATTGTACTGAAAATCTGATTAAATTTACTTTGTTAGCTACATGTAAGTACACAAGTACAACCAACTTGTTTTTATATATCTTATTAAGGACAGATGATACGAACATTTTTTTTCTTTGAAAAGGATTTAATATCATGTCCCCAGTTTAGAAAGTTGATGGTTCTTAAAATTTTTTTCTCGGAAGATCTGGAAAATGAAATAGACTGGGAAAATATTAGTAATATTTCATAAAAAACTAATATAGACAATTCACATTCAGTAAAGGTTTACAGGTGTGAATAAATTTCAGAATATGTTACCTTGGTGCTTAAAGTGTAATATAAACTTTAGAAAAATATACCAAACCAGGTGAATTTTAAGAAGAGCAAAATGACAAAAATTCAGCAATATCACATAGGCTGATTTTTACTATTTAGCTTTTCCTAATAAAATTCACCTGGCTTGGTATTTTTCCTTAACTTTATATTACACTTTTAGCACCATGGTAACATATTCTGAAATTTGTTTTCAGCTGTAAATTAAACCTTTACTGAATGTGATTTGTCTATATTTCTTTTTTCATTGAAATATTACTTATATTTTCCAAGTATTTTTCATATTTCATTTCTTAGGAGGAAAAATTCTAAGAACCATCAACTTTTTTACACTTGTGACATGATATTAAATCTTTTCCAAATTTTGTTTGTATCATCTGTCCTTAATATCGAGCGCATAGAACCATGCCTGGAATTGTGCCAAGAGACAATTCAAACTTAGCACACTGATTTTGATGATTTTATGATATAAATACATCAGTTTCAGATATTGAGGATCCTTGTCGATCTCCTTTTAAATCAAGCATACTTTGTACCATCTTAATGGCGGACAACTACAAAATCCCAAAGGACAGTCTCAAGGAGAAAAACACGAAACTTTTGAAGGTCTTTCCACCATTGTCGCATAATGAGTTAGACAACTTTTTGGAAAAAATTGAAGAAATGGAAAGATTTGACAAAAGTTTAATAGTAGAAAAAGAAACAAAAATTATTCGTTTTTCTTCTGAGAATACGCGACATCAGGTGATGGGTTACTTTGTACTAAAATGTCTTCAAACTTATGAGGACTATAAGAATTACATCAAGATCTCGTCACTAGACTCTTTGTTAGAGTACGTGCGTCCCTGGCAATACCTTGCTAATAAAATTGAGCGATGTCTGTATTTACCGAAGAATATGGAAGATACATTGATAAAGAGACTTGGTTTTGATGCCATACGTCACGTAATGGTAGCGAGAGGTGCTAGCAGAACGAATGATATCAGGGAGAAAGTTGTATCAATATGTAACGTCATTTTTCTCACTTCTTTTAATAGAATTACTGAAAATATCTGTGATGTTTGTTTAATCTAATTAAACCATTAAGTAAAAAAAGTATATGTTTATTACGGTACTTTAATTTCACTTTCTAATAATGTAATTAGATGACTTTTGATAAATTTGGGATGAAAATGAACTTCAAGCACTGGAGTAAATTACACTGTACCTTTCTTGTTTACCTTTAGTAAATTTGCCAGAGGAAATTCTTGACTGGGACCGTGACGCACGATGTAGGTACATAGAATGTGCCAAAAAAGGAACTCAAACGATACACAGAGCCCGTGCAATGATTGTGGGATGTGCGGGAGCTGGTAAAACTACACTGCTTAAACGTCTGCAAAAGAAAAATCTGGCGGAATTAAGAAACGTGAGGTCAACAATCGGACTAGAGGTCTATGAAGACATCTTTGAAATATTGCAAGATCAGGATACTTTAAAAGGTTTGTGCTAAAATATACATTAGTCATTATACTGGTTTCAAAAATGTTGATTTGAAAATATATTGAATATTAAATGAACACTTTATATATAAGTATCTTTAGAACACAGTTTCATTGAATTATTTCATTACTTAGTTTTAGACAGGTATGCACTATTTACAGTCAAAGCCGCTAGTTCGAATTCATAGAAAATTAGGAATTCAGTGTTTCTAAATGCTTGTTTAGGTCACCTGAGTCACTCAGGTGACCTATTGCCATCCGTGTTTGTCCGTCGGCGTCCGTCGTCCGTCGTTCGTCGTGTGTTAACATTTGAACATTTTCAGCTTCTTCTCTGAAACCGCTAAACCAATTTCAACCAAATTTTGTATACAGCATCTGTGGGTAAAGGGAAACAAAAATTGTGAATTTCATGGTCCCTGCCCCACTGGGGCCTGAGGGGTGGGGCCAAAACCACTAAAATTAATGCAATCTTTAAAAATCTTCTTCTTTACTCCTAGACATCAAGCAGTCAAACTGTTTGCATGATTGTATTCAGCAATGAGTCCTCTACCAAAAATTGTGAAATTCATGGCCCTGGGTTCAGGGGTTCTAGTGCTAGGGTGGGGCTAAATAAGTAGGTAGTGAAAATCCATTATTTCTTTGAAAATCTTCTTCTCTGCTCCTGGGTATTAAATAAACCAACTAAGTACATAGTTATGATGAGCAAGAGTGCCTCTACCAAAATTGCGAATTTTATGGCCCCAGGGTCAGGGGTTCTGGTGTTAGGGCGGGGCTCTATATTGATTATATAGTGAAAATACATGAATTCTTTGAAAATCTTCTTCTCTGCTCCTGGGTATTAAATAAACTAACTAAGGACATAGTTATGATGAGCAAGAGTGCCTCTACCAAAATTGTGAATTTTATGGCCCCAGGGTCAGGGGTTCTTGTTTTAGGGTGGGGCTCTAATGATTATATAGTGAAATGCATGAATTCTTTGAACATCTTATCCTTTGCTCCTGGTTAATATGCTAATGATCTAATTACATATTTAAGGCCAGGATTTATTTTATTTTCAGTTTTACAA
>PRKT01001629.1:31190-56374 GCA_003671525.1 Saccostrea glomerata | reverse complement strand
ACAAATGCGAGCTGTTGCTGGGGCTCGTCATTTGGTTTGAGAGGAAGTAATTTATGCAAGTGAATGAATGCATTATCATATATGTTTTGTCTCAGGTTGTCTGGGACATGGACGCCCAATGCGTCTGAAACGCTACATAATGAATTTGGTGTTGTTGCACTTGAATTAGATAATGTATTAGTGCTGCCTGAAGTACCTGGAGAAAGCATTGTTGGCGATGCCTCAAACTCTAAGGGGTCAGGGATGTCTATTCCTGAGGAAGTTGTAGGCTGGTTTGATAAGGCTGGAGGTATGGCGTCAGGAGTGACCTGGTTCGGTTGAGTCACGGTGCTTGTAGGCCTGGATGCTTTGGCCTTTTTGGTGGCAGCTGGAGCTCGGCCGGGCCTGGCATATAGAGACTTTGTAGTCCTTTTTGCACGGAGCATGTTTCTATAAAACAAACAACTGTGTAACTTGTGTTTAACATATACATAATTCATTATTATTATTATTAATTGCTTATATATTCATAAAATTTTACTATTAATGTTTTTTTTTTTTTTGAGATTGTAAGTTATTAACATCGTTTACTAATTATGAATGATCAAATTATATGTAGAGTTAAAGCCCTTTTGTTTAACGTTTGGCATGCCGCCATTAACGGATGGTGATGATGAATATTGATCCAGCGAAATCTGCTGACATCTTAAGTGCTGAGGCAAGGGAAACGCCCAATTCGCTTCCAATGCTTCACTAGATGTTTAATACATACTGATGACCGGTAGAACGATACCTGTACAATATAGTAATCCACGTAATGGGTTGCAACTTGGAGGTGATTTTTCTGTTGATGCTGTCTGATCAAAATCGTCGAGCGAAGAGGATGTGTGCGCAAGCGCATTTAGGGCTTGGGGCTATTTTGGAAATTTGGTTGAGGACAGGGGAGTTATCGCGCTTAGGCTATTCTTCTTCGATAACTGGCATTTACCGCACATGGCGGTAAATGCAATTAAACTTCACCTTCGTGGGTTAATGGTTCCTACAAGAGAGGCAAATGTTCTAATTTTCATAATTGGTTATTTGTTATCTTTTAAACTGTAAATAAATTAAATATGAAATAATACAATAAACAAACTTACTGCCATAAATAAATAAGAATTTAAACAAACTCCATTGATAATTACATTAACTGAACTTACTTCACACTTATTTTAGATTAAGAGTCATTGCAGCCCGGAGGACCGGGCTGCTCTTTACATATAAGTTTAACTGTTGGTATTTGGGGATTGGGGTGGGAGTAGTTATTCAGAATTAAAAGTTTTCAGAATATTTTTTCCCATTATAAATTACGAGATACATAATATATTCACACCATAAAGTGAATCTTTAAAAATATATATGTTTTTCATAATAAAAATATCAATTTGCTTATCATTTACTATCGAAAAAACGACAGGTCCTTTTTTTTAGAATATCAAATTTTACTTTTCCCAATATGGCGGGAAATATGAACTTTGTATTTTAAGATCTTGCAGTATAACAAACAATTATGGCCCCGTTCGCATTTATTATTTGGCTTTTAGGCTGTTTCCTGAGTAAAGAATCTTTTGATCAGCCAGTGGCTAGAAAAATACAAGGTCAAGGTCGTCATGAAGTTTCGTTTCAAATCATCCTAAATTCTAGAAATTTTCTAAATGTTTCTGTTATTGAAGCTTCATCAAACCTGACAGGGGGTGTCCATCAGTATCCTACGAAGGCCAACAGAGCTGAGTATACTTCAAATTACTCTTTGGATAGTAATGGACGAAAATGTACCTATTACAAGTCCTATTGTGTTACTATCAAAACAAAACAAACCAAAGGGGAAGTTAAACAACTGAACTTAAGATCAGTGTGTGTCATAGTACAGATTTTGTTGAAATTTTCGCTACCTTAATTCTGTGACACAAGAGTTCCGATACAATATCCCTGACTGACAGAATCATTTACTCTGCATAACCCCTAGATGCTTCCGAATAAGTTTCAGCTTTTTGGCCAAATGATTCTTGAGAAAAAAAGAAAATGTTACAGTTTACAGACAGACAGACGGACAACACAAAAGCCCACTTGAGCCCTCGGCTCAGGTGAGCTAGTAAATATAACTCATCAAAGTTTTGCTATTCTTGAGAAGATTTTTCCTTTGTTTCTGGTTGACCATTGTGGCCAAACCATACTCCCAGGATGTTACGATTCGAATTTGAATTGTCACTACCTCAGGATGTTTCCATATAAATAATTGTATGACTGATCAAGGCTTTGTTGTTTTTTGAGAAGAAAAATTTTCTTATTTATTCCTATGTAAAGTTTTGGTATGCTGTTGTGTCGCCATCCTACCACCCTGGATTATGATTTTAACTAACTTGAATCTACACTTGAGAGAACTTCCATGTAAGTTTTGCAATTTATGGGCAAGTGGTTTTTGAGAAGAATATTTTGAAAAGATTCATTATTTTAATTAAATTTGAAATTATTTATCTTTTGCAGAAGGTGAAGTCCTTCATTTGAATAAACTTGAATTCCTTATATCCAAGAATTCTTTGTGTCAAGTTTGGTTGAAATTGGACTAGTTGTTTCTTGAGAAGGAGTAAAAAAATGTGAAAAGTTAACAGAGAGACTGATGGATCAAATGAGATCAGAAAATTAAAATGATGTACTTGAATATAAGCTTTACAAAAGTATGTTTTGTACTCTTGTGATCAAAATTAATTATGCCATTGTCAATATTTCTAGGCAGTGAAGGGCTTCCTGTCAGAGCCTTATGGGATGATACATTGTTATAGTGACCTCAATATCAACTGGTAACTCACTCTCACAATCAATCAATGGAGTTTTGAGACTTCCTCCTTGAAAACATTTATGGACAATGGACCATTTATCAGACATTTTCTGTGTGCAAAATATAATGTGTTTTGTTAAGTTTTCAAAGTAAAATATGTCTTTTCTTTTTATCTTTAGAAAAAAATTATGTACATACGCTCAATTTTCTTTAAAAGCTTGTGGAAGTTATATATAAGAATGTCTTTCATTTCCTTCTCCTCCTCTTTCTTTGAAAATCTAGGAAGGAAGAAATCTACATTTTCTGAAGCATTTGTTTCCTTTCATGTTACCAAGAAGGAAGCCCCCTCGTTTGGAAACTGCTGTAATACTTCTAGTACCCCATGGAGTTTCAAACCATTAAAAAAGACATTGTACATTTAAACAAGAGGCCCATTTCCCACATTGCTCACCTGAGTTGCTTTGACCAACTCTTAACTATAAGCATATAAATATAACCAGAGACAACAGCAAAATGAGCTTTATCATGCTTCAGAAAATGATTCCCTGATTTACAGAAGCCCTTTTCCACTAACACTCTGAGGAGGAAGTCAAACTAGAAGTCTAATAGGGACAAATACTCCCGCTGGGTTTTTCACAAATATTACATTGTAACCCTGCCCTACACCTGGGGGTCATGGTCATGATTTGAACAAACTTAAAATTTACACTACACTGAGGATGTTTGCCTAGCAGTTCCAAGTTTCCTGGCACAGTGGTTCTTGAGAACTACTAGAGACGTACTAGATGTCAAAGAGAGAAAACAAGGCAAAGACGTCAGCAGACGAGGTCGATCGTTTAGATACCACCTTAAAAAGAATGGTGAAAGGGTTCCCGTATGCAAGACCATGTTCCTAAATATCATTTGCAGAACTGTATAGAGAATACTTGAGATATTGTGGTCAGAATAACAAACCTGAGGTGTCGAGACCACTGCTCGTCTCAATCTTTGAAAGCGCAAATTTCTCCTTATTTCAGCCAAAGAAGGATCAATGTGACGTATGCTGTGGCCATGAGACTGGTAATGTATCAGAGGAGGACTACGCACACCATGTCAGTATGAAGGAAGCTGCGAGAAACGCGAAAGCATCGGACAAAGAAAGGTCTTTGACCGAAAACAAATTGAAAGTTCTTACATTTGACCTTCAAGCACTGCTCTTATCTCCATTACTCAAGACCAGCTCAATGTACTATAAGACAAAATTAGGGTGCCATAATTTTACAATTTATGACTTATGTACGAAGGATGTCAGTTGCTACTTCTGGCACGAGGCTGAAGGAGAATTAACGGCAAATGCCTTTGCATCTTGCATTGTAGATTACTTAGGGCAACTTGATGATTCAATTGAAGAAGTTGTACAGCGATGGTTGTACATACCAAAACAGAAATGCTGTACTTGCCAATGCTTTGCTACAAGTTGCATGTGACAAAAACATCCTGATTGTTCAAAAAATCTTAGAAAAGGGACATACGCAGATGGAAGTTGACAGTGTGCACAGTGTTATCGAGCGAAAAATTAAGAACAAGCCCATTTACAGCCCACAAAGCTATATTGATGCCATGAGAGAATGCCGCCCTTCTCAACCTTGCAACGTGAAGTACTTGTCCCATGAATTCTTCAAGGACTATTCATCTTTGAATTACTACCCATCTATACGGCCTGGCATTAAACCTGGTGAACACACGGTGACAGACCTCAGAGTTCTGCAATATCATCCACTGGGCACAATCTCATACAAACTCCACCATGATGATGAGGAGCAGTTCACTGAACTACCAAGACGGGGAAAACCAAAGAAGCCCGTAAAAAGAATGGCTGTACCTAGACTCTATAATGAGCAAATTCACATCAAACCTGCGGAGTATACTCACCTCTAAGAGCTAAAGAAAGTCATTCCAGTGGATTTTCATGCGTTTTATGACTCTTTTATGACTCTTTGCTCCATTGAACAATTTACAATGCAGTTGAGACTAGTCATTTCATCACAATTTTAGTGGTACATGTGCATTTGTAAAATTACACTCTGACTTTCGCATGTTTCGTATCGTTTTGTATCGTCTAAGTTTTGTAATTCTCACATAAGGAAAATTTTCAGAAACAGTGCCTATGGTTAACAGATTCATATCTTTTAGAACAAAGTAGAACAATAGTTGATCATTTATAATTAATGTTTATGCATTGCAAGTTATAGTTTCATTGTTTATGTTATTGCTACATGCAGTTTTTGTTATTTGCAGAAGTACTGACAAGTTCCAATTTACGTTTTATTTACTTTCAACGAATTTACTTATTGAAATAAAAATAAAAATTCTTGCAAGTTTTTGAATTTTTTTTATATCCGGTTAACTGATCCTCTGATACAACGCATAGCATTGCAGTTCTACTCTGTTTTTTTAAACGTCTCTTCACTGCAATACACTGATAAAATGTTTACATTTGACAAAATCAAAAAGTCGCAAGTCGCTATTTATTACCAAAACTCAGAAACAAAATGTCGTATGTCCGTTTGGCATCTATTAAAAACCCAATATCATCAAATGTTGCTCAAAATATCACGAAAGACTCCTATGTAACTTGTTTTCTCTAATGCATGTCGTTCCTCATGTTCTGTTTTAGAAATAAAGATGTTTTTTGTCTCTCCTGAAAAGTTGGGATTTTTGACTTACGACATTTAGATATTAGAGCGACGCTATATACATTCCGGAGGTCAACATTACCGCTCTTTGATTTTTACGTGAGTCCCAGAGTTATCTATCGATGCTAGTCATAGATTTACTCAGTTTAAAATCAAGAATTTGTTATTTGCGTAAATTGTAAGAATATTTCTGGACACAAATATAAAGGTTTTTCTTGAACATGTACGAGTATTAAAAGATAAAATGTCTGATTCTATTCTTTGACGAATGAATAAAAGGCGCTGCGATTTTGCTCAGGTACAGATGATTTCTCTGGACGAGTCCATTGGTTTCACTGAAAGGTGACGCAGGATGACCTATCGACAACTCTGCCAATTTTGATAGTGATTGTAAATGCACATGTACATAAATTAATGTTGAATTCTAGCCTTGTGAAGTCCATTTTAGTTTCGTTATTTAAAGAATCGGGGATATCACTACTGCAACTTAATTGTTTTTAATTTGAACGGATGATTCTATATTATTGGAAAGGTACACATTTTTTTAGGCGCCGTCGACTCCCTCTCCCCAAAAGGCAAAACTAGTTTGATTGACGTTGCATGGACGTCAGTTTCTGACATTGAATTTACGTTGGATTTTAGTTGAAAATGAAAGTTTTTTAGACGTCTTTTTCTGACGTCTATACGACGTCAAATTTCAACGTCACATACACGTCTTATTTTCGACGTCAACCTGACACCAAAATGTTAATGTAATGTAATGAAAGCATTGTGGATGCATTAACGACAAGATTAATTATTTTAAGTTTTAATTAACAGTTCATTCTTGTGTGTCTTTCTTTCTTCCACCCCCTCCTCTCCTGTCCGGCAACGGGCTGCTGCCTCGGTGGCCTCTCGCTCAGTACATGTAAACTGCTACACTGCACTTGCTGCAACAACAACAAAAAAAAAATGAAATTTTTATGCTCAAACTCCATTTAACTTGTCACTACTCAAAGATTAAATTATTAACATACCAATCACTGCCTGGAACACAGATGTAGTTGCAAAGGCCATTTTCCCCCTGTTGCCTTTAACATTCATGAGAGACAGCACATCATTTGTCATAATCCTGCAAAAAATGTACATTTGAAGTTATTAGGTCACTATTTGATTTTTGAAAGCCGAATATTCAAAAAAATAAAAGAAGTTAATAAATGACAATACAAAGAAAGAATTTCCTTAAAGATATTGGATTGAACAATTTTGGAATTAAAAATTGATTTTGTAAAATTTGACATGTGAAGAGTACCTTTGTAAAATCATCTTCACTCCATATCTTAGGTTCAAACCTCCTATTGAGGAAAGCCTCTGGACCTACATGTATAAATGGTTAAAAAATCATTAACTTGGATATTAAATTTGAAGTATAAGCATCTTGTTTAATGTTTATAAACAAATCTGTTAAATTATTCAGTATTTAATACACTATCATGTGAGAGATTATCCCAAATATGACTCAATTCAAAAACTTTTATACACATATTGTATTTGTTCAATATACAGCTTAATTTGACAGCAAGATATTGGCAAGCTGTGTATCAATTAAATTCAAATACATTACTATAATTTTTATAAATAGTTTTGCCAAGTTTCTAGATATGCTGTACATCGTAAAGCGGGAAAGAAAATGACATTACATATAAGCTATTCCTTTAAAAATTCTTTTCTCTCTTGTTTCATATTACTAAAAATGTTAGGCCAGGGTAAAGGTACAGAAAGAATCTTAAAAAAAAAATCAAAAGCAATACTTGTCAACAGTTTTGAAAATTGCATCAGTGTATTTTAGCGTACATAAATATGTAAATTTGTACCCTTTGTTGTCGTTTTGCAGGTTCTTTTAGCTTGCCGTCTTTCTCGACAAACTCATCTAAAGTCGTTGCCTGTGTAATTTTAAAGGCACTGGTGCTAGTATTTTCCATTCTTCTGTCTTTCTTTAAATCTGCTATTTCTTGCCTCAAATCAATCAATAAATATAGCACACGTTTCTGAAATTCTGAAAATAAAAAAAAAATAAATGATCTGAAATTAAAAACCTTAAGTTTCAATGTGTATCAAACATGTTCATTTCTACTGAGAGATTTATTTACATTTTAAAACAAAATATTAGTCGAAATCATTTTTGTTTTGGAGGAATTTTAAATTACTACATTAAATACAACAGTAACAACATGAATTTGGGGTGAAACTATATATAATTTGTTTTCTTTTCAGTCACTTTCTAGCTTCTGTCATGGGAAACTTGTCCTCATTTCTTCTCATTTCATTGGTACAAATTTCTTTGTATTTTTGCCAGTTTTGGGCGTTGATTTCTTTGGGTTTGTTTTCGAAGTAGACAATTCTAATGACCTTGACCTTGCAGGCGACTTTCTTGTCTCTTTTGACGAAGATTTATGCTTACTCTGGTCTTTCGAGTCCTGACGTTTTCTCGATGAATCATGCAGAAATGATGATAGCCTTGAACATGATAGGTTTCTTTCATCATCTGATGAAACTTCATTAGACAATGACCTTGATCTTGAATATGATTTTTTACTATGTTTTGAATTTTCTGAAGTCCTTTTCAATATGGATGGTCTTGACCTTGCTTGTACTGATAACAACCTTGAACTTGATTTTTCCCTGCTTTTCTTTGAACTACCTCTCACTGATAATGACCATGAGCTGGACCTTCATCGTGATCTGTTTCTTGACCTCGAATCTTTCCTACTTTTCTCTAATCTACCTATCAATGACCTTGATCGTGATCTGTTTCTTGACCTCAAATCTTTCCTACTTTCCTCTAACCTGTCTACAAAACCTGTCTACAAAAGTTATCAAGTACATCCAGAAGTGTTTCAATTACATGGTTTCACAGAACCAGGGCAGCCCAAGTGGAATTAAAAAAAGATTGACAGCATTGTCCTCTCATCCCTTTGATAACCATAATGAATGCGATAAAGTTTGGTGTCACCATAAAAGGGATCCAACTACAAAATATACATCACTCCCATATGGTCGACCATTGGAGAATAAAGCTCTGCAGCAAGACTTGGAAGATATCTTTAACAAGTTAAGGACATACGCAACGTACCTTACTTACTGATAGATTTCGAAGATATTCCAAATTTCAACTTATAATATAATTACATGTTCATAGACAAAAAATCAGAGTGCCTTACCAGAGGTTTTGAAAAGATATCGAATGTTGAAAATTTTTGCATAATTCAAATAAAAATGTACAAAAATTATAAAACACAAATTCCATATTTTAATTCATTAGAAATTGTTTTAGAAGTGGTGTACAAATCCATATATAGACATTAAAACTATTGCACACAAGTCCTTCATTAAGTGGAACTCTTCAACTCCAGGGAAGAACCCCAAAAAAGTTCAAACTACATTGCGTATGACCTTAAAGAAACATTCCCAGAAATTAGCAAACATTGGCAGCACCCAATCAAATGAAAGTTTTAACAAAACTGTAGCATCCAAGGCTCCAAAGAATCGTCTTTTTAGCAGAACCATAACCTACAGAGTAGCTGCAAGTGTGGGACAAAAAAAAATTGGTCAAGGCTATCTGATGCAAGTAAGCAATATTATACAATAATGGACTTCAGTGAAGGTCAATATGTGGTTATAAGGACTCATGGCAATTGATATTGACTGAAGACACAGAAAGTGATAGTGAACAAATTTAATTACTTTTGTTTCTACCTTAAAGGTATACGTTAGAATTTTTTGTAATGAATTTAACATTATGTCTTTCTTATTCTCTAAAGGTCAACAAGAAAATAAGTATTTCTCCTGGAGCCTATACAAGGAGGTTGGCTGTTATAAAGGACAAAATTAGGAGACGGAAAAAAGCCCTGTCCATAACCAAAGAAGCAAAAATGAGAAGACTGCACCTAACAGCAGAGAGGTTTGAATGAAATTCTTTACCATTTCAATTATCATATATCCAGTTTGTTTACATTGCAATTAGATTTTATTTCTAAAATGAAAATTGCAGATGCATGATGCAAAACCAACCTTTTTACAGTGCCTTTTAAATAATGAGTCTATAGTATATTGTAACAGAATGCATTTTCTTAAACATTTAATACTTTTCTGCTTTTTAGAAAGCAAATGACAGCAGCCAAGGAGATAAGAGAAGGTTCAACTTATTGTTCTGGAATAGCCATGGCCACCAGTATTGATGCCTGTGAAATACCACCGCCTATAACTAAGGCATCCTTCCAGCCAATCGAAAATTTGAGTGATTATCCACAAGTTTGCTTTGAGAACTAGGTTAGTCTTCTAAGAAAACATCATCTCACACAAAGCCATACACAATCAATTTGATTTATATCAGTTGTCTCTTTAGCCGGGCACTGCTCAGTAGGTGCCTTATGGTGATCACTGATCAGTTTAGCTGTCGATCTGTCCATCCAAAATCACTTTTTAAGAGCAACTTTTATTCTTACCCCTTGGCCCATTCTTGCTTACAAACTTCACAGAGTGCCCATGGGTACTATGTATTCAATACGCTAAACTGTACATTTAAAAACTATCAATGTAAAGAATAATGATGCTGATAAATTTCACTGTTAAATGATACTTTCTATTCTATTGTTTATTTGAATTTGTATGACAATAGGAAATTTATAGGTGATTATAATCTTGTGGAGACATTCTCTCACTGATAAATGATAACTATGTTTAATCTTTCAGCCAGAAGCTCACACATCACCCAAATTGCTGCTGTTTGTGGGTCGGACATGTTTTCCCAGTACATTTTACCACAGGTTTCAATCACAGACAAGGCCATAGAAATTACTGGATTAAGAGTTTTGGGTGGGAAAATGTTTCATGGTGATGAGGAAGTGAATGCTGTTCCTTTGGTGGCTGCTGTTTATGCACTACTGAATTTTTTCACAAAATTCCAGTCAAAAATTGCCTTAGTTAGACATAACGTGAAGTCCTTTGACTGTCAACTTCTTATAAATTCTCTCCAGAATTGTTGTAAAACCCAGGAAATTGATAACTGTGATGCAGGGTTTGTTGACACAAAACAGCTATTCAAAGTTTTTGATCCCAATGTGAGTTCATTTTCATTACCAAATTGTACAAGCATTATATCGGTGAAACGTACAAGGTTCATGATGCACTAGAGGATGTATTAGCACTACAAAAGCTAGTTACTTCTGTAGGTGTGGATTTAGATGATCCAAAGTATTTTTCTTCTTCGTTCACATTTTCAAATGCAGTTGACAGCTACTAGTGTTTTTATAGTTCTGAAGTGCGCAAGAATTTACTTTCATTAGAGCATTTGATTTCAGAGAAGATAGTCAGTAGACACATTGCAAACAAGATTGCAGGGAGTGGACTTTGTTTTAGATTTTTACAACTTGCATATAACAGAGACTGTAAAGATGGAATATACCATCTCCTTTCTGAAATTGTGAAAAAAGGTCCACGTGTTACAAAATCTTTGAAAATGTTTTCATCTTTAAACAGATATTTTGCATCAACATATGAGAGCTAAAATTTCAGTGACTTAGCTACATGTCCATTTACTGTAAAATCTTTTCATTATTGGCATTACTTGTGGACATGCATGTCCATTTAATTTCATTGTTCTTTTTTGAATTGGTGTCCTAGTACATGTATTCCTGGTACTCTTGCAATTATGTGTACCAGTAACAAACTTGATCTTTGTAGCTATACAGAGTTATTTCCATATCAAATTTAGGGAAACTTTTCAATAGAATTATTCATTTCATGTTGCTTCTTAATTTTATGAAGGATGCATCAATAATTGTATAATTTACAAATTAATTATTGTGTAGTATTATGTAAATGATTGTATGATGTATGCATAGCCTCAAGTCCTAGATACAGGGTATTGTATTAAATTGTAAGAACAATCCTTGATTCTTATAGGTTGCGCCTTTGACAATTATAATTTTCATCTCCCTCGGCAGATGACACATTAAGATTGTATGCTGGAAGTGAAGTCCTAGTGCAAGCCTCCATTAATTCTTCGGGAATCCTCGATGTTTTACAATATCTCAAGTGAGAATCTACACAAGGAGTTCCAAGTAGCCTGTAAACTGGTTTTCTTTTAGAATAACTAGCTTAGAAGTGTGATATCTACTTTCGGTTTAGGCCTATTTGAAAGCCAAGTAAAATTTAGAAAAGCACGATGCTTATTGCCATCTCTCACGAGAGATGACACATTAAAGTTTGATTTCCTGATGTGAAGTTCCAGTGTAAGCAGCTATTTTTCAGTCTGCAAACCTCGGCTGACTCCACTACGCTACATTCAAAAAGTGCGAGGCCACCCAAAAATCACCGACTGCTCAGTTTGACGCGATGATGCGATTTTCTAAATATAGAGATGTAAACAACTTGCGATCTGCCCTATTATTGAAAAAAAGAGACCAACACACACATTAAAAATCGCCTGAATAATGGAGTTTTTCAAAATATACACTGTATGTTCTTATATGTAAAGTCTTCTTGGCTATTACATAAATGATGACCAGAACTCGATAGAATCTTCTAACTAGGTCAGCGCGTGTGTAAAGATCCCCTGCAGCCGAGGCGTGGATCCAAGAATTCACAGAAAAACATTTAATATGAGGCAAGGATCTTGTATAATATGCTTATCATTGATATATCGGTATGTGTAAGTTTACACAGAGCAGGCACATCTCAAAATCTGAATATAAACTATTAGATATTTAGAAATAAAACCCTTTTTTTAAATGTGTAAATAAATATAAGGATGATATGAGTTGATTTTTCTACCCTTTTGAAAAAAAAAATTATAGAGAAAAAGTTTCAGTTCGGTTTCAGCATGCAGAAACCATTTGGAATCGAATTTAATAGTAAAAAAATAATACGCATATGAGTTGATTTTTCTACCCATTTTTGAAAAAAAATAGAAAAAGTTTCAGTACGGTTTCAGCATGCGGAAACCATATGGAATCGAAATTAATGGTTTCCGGAAACTGAAACCTACTGAAACTAAAATGTATCGTTAAATTGACGTCTCATTAAATTTTACATTGGTTTCCGTTTTGCCGAAACTATTAGGAAACAAACCTAATGGTTTCAGTATACGGAAAAGCTACTGAAACTATTATATAGTTTCCGCATTGCGGAAACCATACAGGAAACTTCAACGCCAAGTTTCAGCAAGGTTTACGCATAGTTTCAGTTTTGCGGAAACTATGCTTTTCATCCAGTGTACGTCTAAATTTGGAGCAATGGGGAAATATTCAAATGTCGTCCAGACATATTTCGAAGGGATTAAAAGCAAAGAAACAACCAATTTTCAAGGGCGTAATTAAAGAAAAATATACTGGGCGTCTCGGGATACTGAATCAGGATTTCAAAACTATTTCTTAAGAGTATTTAAACAATATTTAATTGAACCAAACCGAATCTACATAGGTTTAATTCTCAAGCCTCATGGTGAAGGCTGTCTTGAATTTATTTCTTATGCACTGCAGCCAAGTATCACTGGTAGGATCTCTCTCCACTGTCAGGGAAGCCTCTCCCCCATTAAACAATTGCTGCATTCTTTCTCTTTTTGATCCAGAAAACGTATTTCTGATTTCTGGTGTTCAATAAGGTATTTTTATTTCAAAATAGGTTAAAGTAGGGAGGAAAAGGCACTAATATATTCAGCATTGAAAAGTTTACACACGGGCTAAAATTTAACATTTTTAAAATGTTTCCATATCAGTATCCATAAAGGATTTGTTGTTTTCGAGCAGATTTTTAAATCTTTATTTTAAAGGGTTGGGTGTACTCTCCTTGCTTTCAGATCAATATGAAAAATCATAACTTTGCTGTTCTTTAAACAAAATCTTTAGAGCCTTTTCCTTCATATATTTCTATGTAAATCTGAGATCACCCATTGTTACCCCACCCTACCTTGGATGTTATCATTTGCACAAACTTCAATCTACACTGTCTTATAAGTAGGTAACACTAAGACTAGATTAATTTCAGTAGTTAGGGTAGGGTAAATCTAAGATTGCATTTAATTGATTGGTTTTGTTCCCACTTCTCTGGACCCAGATAGGCAAAGATCATGGAATTCATAATTTTTGTTCCCCTTTGCCTGATGCTTTGTGAACCAAAAACCATTCACAAAAATATAAGGTTCAAGTATTTTTCGATCTAATAGACAGTTGATGCCAATAAAAATGGTGAAATAGCATTTGTGTACAATATATAAGTAATTCGTCTTAATCAGAAGTCCTTACCTCTGGTTTCTCAATCTCTTTTGAGATGACAGGGCAAAGATCATGTAATGAAAATTTAAAAGAGTTTTAGTGGTTGTTTTCGAACAGTTCGGACAATTCTTCTTTTGTTGGAACTTCTGACACTAAGTCTGCAGGCAGCTGAATCTCTGATTCATTATCAATCTTTTCCATAGCTTTATAAGAGAGAACAGTGCTATCAAGGTACAGACATGGACATAGTCGATTTAACGGTGACTGGCTTTCCTAAGTGAAACGGATATTGGCAAATGTTTATATAAGGCAAATATGATGATAACAAGTCCTGACATGAACATTTGGTTGCAGTTTAATCTGTACCAAGATGGACATTGTAGTGTTCAGTATCTCTTGGTCCTCGACGAGGCCAAGATGAAAAGAGAAAGAGCTGAACTTTCTGTAGATTAGGAACTACTCACTCAGCAAAAAGAGACAGCCGCGCTTAAAGCTGAGGCAAATGCTTTCGACCAAGAATCACAACTTTTAAGGATTTTGCTTCCAAATACAGGAACTCTAGATCCCGTCACAAGAACAAAAGCCTATGTGGAGGAAGACAATTGTGTGAGAGTACCATATATTCAGGATACATGTGAATCAAAGGCAAAGAATGAAAATGACACCTACAGTGCACAACCGTTAGTTGAACCTAACAGGAAGTTGAATCCAGAAGCTTCTTCCTTCATACCAAACCACTCCGTCGCTGGTGATTTCTCATGATACCTCCTCAAGAAGGATTCCTCCTTCTTTAAAGGAAGATAAGATTTTAGAAAAGGAACTTGTTTTCCTAGTGGCTTCAATACTGATTGAGCATATACCTTCCCTGGAATCTGAGATGAAAGATATATATCTTGAGCATCTTCAGCATAAATTTAGTAACTATGCCGGGTTAAAAATTTAATATTCTGTTTAATATTTTTCTATTTAACAGATGATGTTATTTTTTGTGTATAAGTCTCAGCTGACTAATTATTTAATTCTTGTAAAGAAAAGGGACATTTTAAGGCATTTAAGACAAACAGACCCTTTATGTATGCATATAGTTAGCTGCAATTGTAACATTGTTAACCTTATTTTTTATATTTAGTATCCTTTCGAGTTGTATGACTGTGATGAAAAGAAAACTGCGGATGTTATTCAACTTCTGCAGACTCTTCTAAAGAAGTATGTTTCTATGAAAGAGGATGGTACCTTTGTAAAACCCATATTTTTTGTTGGTGATTTTTTTTATTCCGTGTGATGGTATATTTTATGTCAAGTTTAAGTATGATATCCTAGAAATGCTAGGGATACTATTTAGAAAAATGCACATTTCATTGGCAATACCTTAGCAGAAAAATTGTTAATTTGATATTTTCTTATTTCAAGGAGATTGACTCACTGTAACTGGAATCCAAACAGTAGATATACAGGACGTACGGATAAGCATGTGTTACGCTTCCAATACTTTGACAGCAGATCAACGCTCGACTTGTATCATGTTCAACAGTGCAGCAAATATTCATTCAAAGCAATTTCCCATGTACTGATTTGTCATCTATCATTGATCATGTAGAAATAAAACCAATTGTGTTTGTCGGAGACACTATGTGTAAAAGATTTTTATAGGTCAAGCCTAAAAATAAAAAAAAAATAAAGAAAAAATCTTCACAACCTTTCCATGAACTTTAAGAATTAACGCAAATTATATAAATCAACAACTATAGGTTAAATATAGGTCAACAACCGTGTGCGCTTTGCAATCAGTTTCAATGTTTAATTAAAACAAAGTGTTTAAATAAAGAAAAACAAGAGGCCCAAGGGCCTTGAATCGCTCTTCTGATAAATTGTACAACCTATCACTATTATTTGAAGCCTCTAACCCTAGGTATCCTGAGACCAAAGTTGCACCACTTGACAAAGTTTGATGATTCTTAGCCAATAAGGACTACTTCTTGGTCTACATTCTTGGAAAACCCCAAATGCATCAACTTACACAGTTTGATTATTCTAAGCCATTAATACCTAAGATACTAAAATATAGCCATAAAAAGTTGAAAGTAGGTCACTGTAACCTACATTTTGGTCGACATTCTCCGAAAACCGAAGATGCATCAAATGACAAAGTTTGATGATTCTAAGCCAATAAGTACCAGAGATACTTAAATATAGCCATAAAATGTTGAAAGTAGGTCACCATGACCTACATTTTAGTCTACATTTTTCAGAGTCCAAAGATGCATCTGCTGACTGAGTTTGATGATTCTAAGCCGATAAATACCTAAGATACTTAAATATAGACATAAAATGTCGAAAATAGGTCACTGTGACTTAATTTTGGGTCGTTACTCTCCGAAAACCCAAGATGCATTAACTGACAAAGTTTGATGATTCTAAGCCAATAAGTACCGGAGATACTTAAATATAGCCATACAATGTCAAAAGAAGGTCACCGTTACCTAATTTTTGGTCGTCACTCTCCGAAAACCCAAGATGCATCAACTCACAAAGTTTGATGATTCTAAGCCAATAAATACCAAAGATACTTAAATATAGCCATAAAATGTCGAAAATAGGTCACTGTGACCTAATTTTTGGTCATCACTCTCCGAAAACCCGAGATGCATCAACTGACAAAATTGATGATTCTAAGCCAATTTGTAAAGGCAATACTTAAATATAGCCAGAAATGTCAAAATAAGGTCACCATGACCTAATTTTTGGTCGTCACTCTCCGAAAACCCAAGATGCATCAACTCACAAAGTTTGATGATTCTAAGCCAATAAATACCCAAGAAACTTAAATATAGCCATAAAATGTCAAAAGTAGGTCACCGTGACCTAATTTTTGGTTGTCACTCTCCGAAAACCCAAGATGCATCAACTCACAAAGTTTGATGATTCTAAGACCATAAATACCTAAGATACTTAAATATAGCCATAAAATGTCGAAAGTAGGTCACCGTGACCTACATTTTGGTCGACATTTTTCAGAGTCCCAAGATGCATCTCCTGACCAAGTTTGATGATTGTAGGTCTGAAGGTAATCAAAAAATGCCTTTTAAACAATTTGAAAACATATGCCTGCAAAATTCTAAAAGTAGGTCACAGTGACCTACTTTTTCTTAAATGTTTTTAGGTCCCAAGATGCAGCAACTTACAAGATTTGATGATTCTAACCCTTTCAGTGCCTGAAATAATGGGAATAATGTTTTAAAAAGGTTAAGTCATAAAGTTCAAAAAGTAGGTCACGGTGACCTACTTTTAGGTTGACGTTGTTCAACGACCCAAGATGCATCAACTGATCATAGGCCTTAAAGTGTCCAAAATATGCCTTCAAATCAATTTGAAAACAAATGCCCGCAAAATTTAAAAAGTAGGTCACCGTGACCTACTTTTGAGTTGACATGATGTGAAGTCCTAAGATGCATCAACTTACAAGATTTGATGATCCTAGCCCTTATAGTAAGCAAAATATAAACATTTTTATTAATTGTAAATTTAGGTCAACTTCAAAGTGACCTTGAGGCCACGCCCTTTGCGCCAGGGTCATGCCTTGAACAATTTTTAATCTTCAACATATCCTGATCCTTGTATGTAAGTTTGGTGAAAATCTGCCAGGTGGTTCTGGAGAAGAAGATTTTTTAGCAACTAGTACTTTTGGTTTTGTTTTCCTGATTATCTCCCCTTGTTTTAGGGTCCCAACCCTTATTTTAGTATAAATGGTAGCCCTTTGGCCAAGGATACCCTGTGGCAAATTTGGTACTGATTGGCCAAGGGGTTCTTGAGTTATGGCCCATATTCTAAAAAGTTAACGCACACCGCACGACGCACACCGCACAAATGGCCATAGCATTAGCTCTTTGAGCCTTTGGCTCAGAAGAGCTAAAAATGTTCATTTTGATTATTTTTCACCACAATTTTGTGAAACTGGAAAAGCTATTCAAAAGTTACATAAGAGTAAAAAACAAAACTTTCTATAACAGATGCAATGTATGTTCATGTAACATGCAAGTACTTAAGGTCGGCTGACTCAGGTCCCAGCATCTAGTGCAAGCAGTCCAGGTGAGCTGACTCAGGTCCCAGCATCTAGTGCAAACAGTACAGGTCAGCTGACTTAGGTCCCAGCATCTAGTGCAAGCAGTCCAGGTGAGCTGACTCAGGTCCCAGCATCTAGTGCAAGCAATGCAGGTCAGCTGACTTAGGTCCCAGCATCTAGTGCAAGCAATGCAGGTCAGCTGTAAATTGGTGGCATTTTACAGAATATTAATGCCAAAATGAAATCATAACAAAAACACAAATCCCAACCCAACTGTACAGAATGGTCCAGAATATAACAATATTACACGTACATATCCACAAAGAATTAGAAAGAAAACCGCATTCTATGGCATTAATAATTAAAAGATTTTCAGTTGTACTTTTCTTTAACTGAAACCTTTATGTGAATCCTTTCTGCAAGCTTAATAGGTGTGTATGTGATTATAGTTTACTTAATACATTTCATTTCAGCTTCTTCCATTTTATCAAGCTGCCTTGCAGTTATTTATTTCATTTATAAATTCATTGTGTACTTGAGATGATGACGTTTAAAGAAAAAAAATCATCTTTCTCGGATATTAAAGAGTACATTGAGGAGCAGTTTGAAACTTGTGAAGCGTACAGACTTAGAAATCGGTTAGCAGGTTTTGATACTAATACCCTAGTCTGAATTCTGCGCAGCACTGTTAAGGCCTACTATGAGAAATCAACGGAAAATATATGTGCAAAAAGGGGGATTTGATTTCAAATTGTATTTATTTCAATTAAGTTGTTTTATTATCACAGAACGTAAATAACTATGGAAATAGCATAGTATTACCCACTCTGTACTGTATGAAGTTTAGTCCCATCCATGGACAGTAACGTGATGAATGCATGGTACGTGTACAGAATGTAGGTCATTAACAAATTTCAATATTGCAAGGGCATTCCCTAGTTAAAATTAAAAATTCAAGCTTTTAATTGTTTCTGCATACTTTGTAGTTTCTGAAAAAGTGCTGCTGCTTTGAATAGAATTCGCGTTTTAATAGTTAAATTTTCAAGTAAATAGGCCAATGTCAAAAAATATTGGACCTTTACCAAATATTTTGAGTACTTATGTAATCACACCCTCGATTTAAAGAAAGCAGCAGCACTTTTCCAGTTAAGGATAGTATCCTTTATCTATATTCAAAAAATGATTAAGATCTATGCAGTGTATGCCCTTGCGAAAGTACGATTTTATGGTGCATCTCGACGTAAAATAAACGTAACCTGTACATAAATTCATTCTCTGGAAAGTTAATGAAAATCGCACTAAACAAAGGATCTACATTGGTATAACTCGACTATTTAAAACCTGTAAATAATATTCCGTTTTATTATAAAACGCATTTTTCATTGTTAAAAAATTCCTCAACCTTCCTCTCACAGTACATGAAATACGTCATGTTTACCAAAATGACGTCATATATACAAGTTCATCGCTATCAGTGCTTTGTTTAAAACCAGCTACACGGGATTTACCTAGCAACGTTTTTTAATCTATTGATAAGTTTTATTGTTGTTTATTATGCTAATACAGTTAAAAGTTGCAAATTATTTCATTTTCAGGTATGGGAAATACATAAAAGTCATATTTTTGGGTGACGTCACAGTAATTTTTTCCCGTATAAACTAGGCCCCGCCTCCTAATTCAAGCCTTAACAATGCTGCGTGGCTAAAGAGAGGACAATCATCTCTGATTTTTAATTTAGAGAAATGGATTAGAAGTCTTTGATAGGAATTAAAAGACTTCCTGACTTAGCATATCATTAAAGTCCCTTGGCAGTCTTCGCGAAAAAGAAAAATCGCCACAGGACATTCGGACAGACAGTTTACACGATTTCACCAGGACCAAACGAATTTTCACCGGTCCAATACTTTTTCATATAATGATCACAACGATGTTTTTTCATGGCATATGAATCAGTAAACATGTATTAAGCTTTAAAAAAAAATTTTCCCTGTAAATTCCCAAAAAAATAAGGGTCATTAGGTCAGGAATCCCCCCTTTTTTTTTTTTTTGCTTATGTATGGCCAAACATCCCTGGACTGAATACCAGGTGTCATATTTCCAGTGGACACCCAACATAGCATCCAAAATGGCTACCTAGCGGCAGAAAACAAACTTCACAAAGTTGTAGGGGGAAATTGTTGTAACAATAATGATTACTCTTTATATTTAAGGTAATTTGTAAAGTAGATTGACATATTTTGTGTCCCGGAAGTTAGTAAAAGTTACAAGTTATTTTTTTATTGAAATAAATGGAATCGGCTGATTGATTGTCAGAAAAAAATCCACTCGGGGATAATTTAAATGGGTAACAAACATTATTTTTTTAAAGTAAAAAATAGGTTTTTAAAAGTGTCTTTTGGTTTAAGATTAAGCGTCTATATGATGAAGTAGAAATATAAAATTTAAAATCCAACCAAAACGAACCTCGGACAAACGGACCGAATTTACTAGATAATGCATCGGACCAATCAGATTTTCACTTGTTTTGTCCGACGGACCGGTGCTTTTGGGATAGACTGCCTTGGTCCGATTCTAATCGCTAAAAATATATATCCGTTTTTCTTCTTGAAAAACAATTGTCCATTAATTGTTTAAACTTTCGTCAAATTATATCCCCAAAGTCTTTTTCTTTTAAAAGATATCAAAATTCAAAAGATAAAAAAATAACTTTTGTTAGGTCAGAGAAAAAATAATCCTATGTTTATCATTGTTGAAATCGCGTTAAATCACTTTCGAAAAATTAAATTTATCGCTTACATGTTTATCTCATGAAGAACGAACCCGATCATTTTTTTTCCACAACAAAGCTAAGTCCACATAAATTATACCTGTACACGGACAATAGTTTAGCTCCTTTAAAAAATCATTTAAAATGTCTGATTTTCCTTTATTCTTTAAATATGCATATGAATATAAAAATTACTATGGATTATATTCAATTAATTTCTTAATTTTGAAGATATATTATGACTAAGGCTTCTACTAATATATGGGAAAAATACTCGGGTTTGAATTATCTTCATTATTAGATATATCCGATAAACTTATTTTTTTCATAATTGACTTCACAACAGATCTTAACTTCCGCCAGGAACTACTGTTTGTCAATAAGGTTTTTGATCTGCATTTTCCATGCAAGGATTGTTGTAATAAACTATTAAATCAATCTTATAATTTATTTTTATATATAATTATGTAATGACGAACTTTTATTGTGTAAGATAATATGTGCCTGTTTCGGGTTAAGCGGCTTTAAAACAAATCTTTACTTTAGTGTAACAAGCAGAAATTTCAAGTAGTCATTTTCTTTGGAAATGGAATTTACATCTGCTAAGTCTGGGTCCCAAAGAAAGTCTTTTCCTTGAGAAATCATTCTGTTTTGATCTTATACCTCTGCGGGTGCTGAAGACTGTAAGCATCGATGTCTTGAAGCCATTGCTTTATGGCTGACAACCCAACTTTATATTTTCCCTCTTTTTTGAGATAACGATAAATCTTAATTTGACCCGAGTAGCTTACGGGGTTTTCCAAATCGAAGTAAATATATTTTAAATGTTCTTTCCACTCCATAATTTTTTTTAAACACTGTAAGAATGATATAGAGAACGTCTCTTATATATATACACTTTAGGATATAGACTGGGGTTTTCCAATTTAAATATTTATAGTAGATGTTTTTGCTTGTACATAGACAATATGATCAGACAGGTAGATAAATGTTTCATCACTCATTAATTTTACATAATACATTTAAAAGCATATTTAAGATAGATATTGCACCACAGGTATATCGATCACGGAAAATCTTCTTTCAAAAAAAAAACCACGTCCCTCAATTTCATCCCTCGTCCTCATGGCGCAGAACTACGATCAGACAGATAAATAAAACATCCACCAATTACTCAACGCCACTCATGTAATAGTTACATGATGACACGAGATGATGCATACAAAATATCGTTGAAACGATATTTTGTATGCATCATCGAGCTGTCAATCATGTAACTGATTTATCCCATGACCCTTCATTTGACCTCTTCCCATATTAGGTATTTTCTTTGCATCTACTAATAAAGACTCTGAATCAGAACCACGTGATA
This sequence comes from Saccostrea glomerata, assembly GCA_003671525.1. NCBI lineage: Eukaryota > Metazoa > Mollusca > Bivalvia > Ostreida > Ostreidae > Saccostrea > Saccostrea glomerata. Next base: position 34,454 of record PRKT01001629.1, on the reverse strand, counting down.
GTCTTAACGCGAAGGGTTTTTGGTATCCAAGTAACGGATTTACAAATTTGGTAAATTTTCTTAGTAATGTACCACGTGATCATTTTCTTGAGATAATCAATTCATTTGTATTCTGTGGATTTGGAGAAAGAAGGGGTCTATAGCGTAAAGAATCGCCATTTTGCAGCAAGCCTACGACTAGGATCATTTTCAATCGAGTCAAGCAGTTCAGATTGTATGAACTCAGGCGATCGGATTCAAAAATGGCCCATGTGGCCAGGACTTTAATGAATTTCGATTTACAGTGTTGATGTTTGGGAGCATTTCCGGAATTGAAATGGGAAAATTTTACGGAATGGACTGAAAATACTAGCTATACAGATTCGGAAAACATGTGTCGGCCAGTGAAATAAGTGCGCTTAAAAAATCAAGAAAGTAAAACCACACGCCGTAACACTTCATCAGTTCATGGGCAGTCAACATGGTTCAAGTGTTCAACGACTGGAAATCTCAGGGAAACAAAAACTTGGTGAGTTTAAAATAATTCCCGAAATACTCACTTTTATACCAAGAACTTTCGAACACTATATCATGTTTTGTACTGTAATTGAAGCCAGGGGCGCATACGGATTTCCCTACCCCCGATCGAGGACTTAATATCAAATCTGTTTCGATATTCTACTGTGCATGAGAGCAAGGTGTTCATGAAATGAACTTTTCAGAGGATGCCCGGAAGGAAACTACCATTGATTGTGCAAATTCCTAGAGATGAAGCTATCCGCTTCGAGAATTGCTCCGCCAGACCGTGTCCTTGTCTTTTTTGTAAAGATTTTTGCATTTTTATTTAAACTGTGTTAACTATCTGTATTGTGTTTTTTTTTCTTGTTTCTGTTAGTTCATTAAAATCTAGAAACGAATTTTTGTCTCATTTGCATAGCTCCTCCTACATCTAGGGTATAACGGTTGGATATCACTCGCTTTATATCACATATGTGATATTTAATATATCACAACACTTTTGTTGATATGAGAAATACACCCTTGTGAAGATAAAAGAAAAAATTGTCGGTCATGGGATAATTACTGAATACATTATAAAGCAAATCTAAAAATAGAAATTGCACCACAGGTATATAGCTCACGGAAAAACCCCTTTCTGAAAATACACCGCGTCCCTCGATTCCGTCCCTCGTCCCTCATGGCGCAAAACTGTCATTTCCTATTCATCAGTTGCCTTTAATTTTCAACACAGCAAGGTACTTGTAGTAGCCCACAATGCATTGCGGCTCATTTAGCAGTAGGCAAAGTAAACATATTAGCTAATTAACATGCAAATTTACTCTGCCGTAAGAAAATCTAGTGGTCTCGACCTGTTTCAAATGTCACTAAGGGCAAAAACCTTTTAGCTTTCGATTATATAAGGCAAAATAGCTTTTTAGGTCACCTGAGTAAACTCAGGTGACCTATTGCTATCCGTTTTCGTCCGTCGTCGTGCGTTGTCCGTCGTGTTAACATTTGAACATTTTCACCTTCTTCTCTGCAACCATTGAACCAATTTCAGCCAAATTTTGCACAAAGCATCTATGGGTGAAGGGGAACAAAAATTGTGAATTTCATGATCCCTGCCCCCCTGGGGCCTGAGGGGTGGGGCAAAAACCACTAAAATTAATGCAATCTTTAAAAATCTTCTTCTTTACTCCTGGACATCAAGCAGCCAAACTATTTGCATGATTGTAATCAGCATTGAGTCCTCTACCAAAATTGTGAAATTCATGGCCCTGGGTTCAGGGGTTCTAGTGCTAGGGTGGGGCTAAATAAGTATACAGTGAAAATGCATTATTCTTTTGAAAATCTTCTTCTCTGCTCCTGGGTATTAGATAAACCAACTAAATACATAATTCGTCTTTCTGTGCGTCCGTCCGTCTGTCTGTTACACACGGGTACCCATCTCTTATCCACAACTCCTCTCATAATGCTTAATGAAATCTGATGACACTATCTCAGAATCTTTATCAAGCACGAAGCATCGTTTTTGAAAGGGGGGGGGGGCCTGAGAATTTTTTTTACTTACTTAAGTTGACAAGTAAAAAAACCCTAAAAAATTTAATTACCCAAACTCGAAAATGCTATTTCGTGGGGGTTTGAGGGTTAGGGGTAATGTATCGAAGCGGTTTATAAAAAAGCGTAAACTGCCCCAAGTTTTATTATATCGCATAACATAAGTTGAAATTAGCTTCATTCCTTATAATTTAATTTCAGTATTGAAAATAAAACAATGTTTTCCTCCAGAATAAGGTTTCAAATAGAGCATTATTTTAAAAGTAACGTCAAGCGGAGTAATACGTTTTGACGTTACTCATTGTGACGTAGGCAAGTTATGTTATCCAAAATATTATGTTTCTCTGAAGGATTCAGCCAATGAAACAGCTTGATACAAGCGAAATTAAATTATTACTATATATTGCAATACCTGTTGTGAACCTCCTATTTTTTTTCTTTTTGAGGTTTCCCACAGCAAAGAATTAGACACATATGGGAGGCGAGGGTATCATTTAGTGAACTTATTGCTCACATTACAGTAGTTATTTTTAGTATTGTGCTGATAAAATTGACCCTTTTCACCTATTAACATAAAATCTGCACATGTTTGTACAATAAACTTGAATTCTTATTTCATAATCTAATTTTATTCGTTAGAAAGTCTTAAAATAGTTAAACTATGTAATCCATTTGAGTCAAACTGACTGAATTTACATGTTTATTAACAGTAGTTTATGCACCTTCTGGTCCTTAAGCACCCTCTGTAGTATGCTAGCTTGCTTTGTAACATAACTGCATGGTGTGCGCTTTTGTGTTTATGCGTATGGGTCACTAACCAGTCAATCCAAGCACTATAGACACTGGGGGTTCTAGCTAGTGCTACTTGAAATTTGCGATTTTTTTGACAAGTTTATAAAATATTTATCTCTGTATTGTACTGAACAACTTATTTATTATAAAGTCACATTGTAACTAATTGCATTGGCGTAGAAAGCAAATTGAAAGTGGGATCTTCTATTTCATGAACTTTCCCTGGAAAATAATAAATACATTAAGTACCTACATGTATTTAGAACAATGCTAAAATATTTGATGTGATTTTAAAGAGGACAAATTATTAATGGATGTATAATAATTAATCCAAGTCTTTTACAGGACAAGAATACATAAAAATTATTTCTACAGTAAAACGTATTTAAACTACAAGTAGGTTTGGAAATTATGAACAGTACTACTCCCCCCACC